>JBBYHM010037651.1:0-45142 GCA_038381775.1 Adansonia rubrostipa
AATTCATAATTAAAGTTTTTGATTTATAAAAAATTATTTAATTATAATTTTTTCATATTTATTTTTAGTATTAAATTTGGATTCGGGTTCGAGTCAGGCTCGGGTTTAATTTTTTTGGGTTCGAATCATTTCGGGTTCGGGCCATTTCGGGTTTAGATTTTCTCAGATTTGAACCATTGCCTTTCTGATTAAATCTGATTCAGTTTAGGCTCAGGTTTTTTTGAGCGAGTTTTTGGGTTTGACTTCATTTTATCACCTCTAATCCTAGAGTGTATTCACCAATGAATTGAGCTCAAACCACTCAAATAATCAATTCTATAACTCGAGATTTTGCATAATCTGAAAGTATTTTGTTTAGATCGAAAAATGAGCCATTATTTGATAACATTTAATCATTCAATATCATTTGTGCTAACAAAGTTTTTAAGTTCATTGACTATTAAATTATATATATTTGATAACTGCTATTTTTACTTCTATAAGATATATATTGAATAATATTTTCATTTCTTAGTAGTTTAAATTTCAAGTTTAATTAATAGTTAATCTATGTATTTAATAATTCAATATCATTTGTGTTAAAAAAGTTTTAAATTGATTAATTATTAAATTATATATATTAGATAACTGTGATATTTATTTCTACAAAATATATATTAAAGATTATTTCATTCCTTGGTAGCTTAAATTTCAAGTTTAATTAACGGCTAATCCATTTAATACTAGAGGTAATCTTTTCAATAATCCTAATTGCACGTTTCCGTGTAACAACTTTCTCCAATTGGGTTATTTTCTTTTGACTTCTTTATCTACTATTGAAAAAAAGAAAAAAAAAAAGAAAAAAATTATAATTTAATAAACATGTAATATCATGTGCAACGCACGTGACAGCAAAACTACTTAAAAATGCACCAAAAAGAATGATATAAATAATGGATCTATTTGGATAACTTTCCATATCATGAAATGTATATATAAGCTTATAAGGAAACGTTACAAATTGTAATTATGTACCAAAAAGGAAGGTTATAAATTTGAGATTTTTAGCTTATATTTGAAATTAATTGCACTCTCCTTTGTGGAAGCACTTCGGTTAAAATATCCCACCTTATATAAACAATTGCAATTTTAGTCAGAAGCTTCAACTTCTCATCAGGAAATAGCAAGTAACCTCCCTTACACCCCCACCTTTCACCATCTTAATTTCTCAGAAACCAAAGCCCCAAACAAATATGGAAAAGGCTTATTTTAACATGAAATTTCTCATTCTGTTGCTAATTGCATCATGTAAGTTCCTAGGTTAATTACTCTCAGTCAATTAACTAATTGATAATTTGTACATTTGTCTCTATTAATTTGCTAATGAATGGATAATCAATTATTGTTCCTATTATAATACTATAGTTTTAATACTAAATTAAATGTTTTTTTTTTTTTTGCAGCCATTACATTTTCAATGGTACCAGGAGCTCGAGGGCAGATAAATATTCCATGCAGCAGTGAAGATGACTGCAAAGCAATTGAATGTCAAGGGGGAACTGCTCATTGCATCAATAGCAGATGCATTTGCTCTGATTTCAAAATCATCAAAACAAGTTTTTCCAGTGACTTTGACGGCAACAAGATACAAAGTCCATAGCTGTGTTAATAGACGACATCGCGTTTTGTGGTTGTGCTGCCTAAATAAACAAAAACAGAGGATGTAATTTTCTCTAATTTCAAATAAATTTCTTTCATTTTATTCAAATCTTTTTCTTTCCCTCTTGCAGAATGTTCTAATGCTACTATAATTGACGAAATAAATTAGAACTAAAAATTTTAGACACGATTATACAAATATGACAAGTATAATAAATAAAATATATGACATGATATAATATGAATATATGTCTTAAAATCTATAAAATATAAATTATTAACATATTAAAATCTAATAAATATAAAAACCGTAAACACGATTATGACATGATAAAATATACGAACACGATATGAATACACGAAATGTCAGGTTTAAAATAAAGTAATTTTATTCCTCCTAAGTCCAATCTCCTTTTCTTTCAATTTTAATTTTACTTTTTAATTCATTACTATATTTTTAAAATTTTAACTTACAAAAATTAATATTGAGAGAAATGGCATTTTCCATATATATATATATATATAGTATATTATCTGGATTTGAATGTGCTGATATTTTATTGACATAAATAACAGTAATATATGATTCAAATTCCAAAACCTCTATTTCAACTTTTAATGTCATAAATTGGCTTGGCGTTTTTCTTATGGCAAGTATATAATTCCTTTAGCAACTGTATGACCTGAATGCCTAAACTTCTTGTATAAAATCCCCAATACAAGATACTTTGTATATCATCAACTCTTTAAAATACAGAGAATTCAATCTTATTTTCTTCTCTTGTCTGCTTCAAGACTATCTAGAAAATAAAATGAAGATGGCTTCTTTTGGCATGGCTTCTCTTCTTGTCATCTTGCTTATGGCTACTTGTTAGTATATATATTATATTTCTCTCATTCAATATTTTTAATTATTAAATACCAGAATTTAACAAGTTGTTTAAACGAATATTTAAATGATGAAAAGAATTTTTATTTGATTGAATTTCCAGGTGTATCAAAGACAATAGCACAAGACAAAGAATGTTCTCGTGACATAGCCTGTGCATCCAAGTGTAAACATGGCGGCTTTTGTGACTTCGAAACTGGTAAATGTAGCTGCCTGCCCCCCCCAAAGGTACCCAATAACATCGTGCCGATCGAAGGTTCTCTATGCAAAACGAAAGCCGACTGCGCAGAGTTTTGTCTACCAGATTGCAAAATCTATGACTGTGACAGCAGCGTTTGTTTATGTGATTGCTAATGCCTGAAGAAGAGAAATAAGTGAATAATAAAAGTTTTAGAGATTTGATTCATAAAATTCCATATTAATTATTTTGCATTTCCAATCTCTTTCAATTATAGAGAGAAATTTATAATAATCTTGCTAATAATCTTGGTAATATATTTTGTTCTCAGTTGCATATTATATTTGCTTTCTAAGCGAAAGGTCACGAGTAAATTGCAACTTCCTTCGAAAAAAAATATTACTAATAATTTTTTGGGTAATAGTTATTCGATTACATAATTTTATCCATAATCATAGTTAAAATTGTTTAATCTTCAATAATTTTCAATCATATTAATCAATGGTAGATACCAAAAAAAATATTTATGACTAACTTAATAAAATCAGCAATTTTTTTTTTCTTGAGGACAAGTGATTGAAGAATGTTTGATTAATCTACGATGGTGGTTTCAATTTTTTTGGGATAATTGAACTGTTTTTCATTGCTCAAAGAAGCAAGGAAAAACACATGATAAACTGCTTTTCAACCAAATCAAGCTAATCAATTTCTCCAATCCAAATGTTTGAGTTATTACATATTAAAGTAAAATGCATCCATACTCCATCACCTTTTACTTAAATTTCATTTTTTTAATCTATAACCTTAAGAAGTGATATTTATCATCCACGGCATTTCAAAAAGTTTTACTATCCATCCATCAATTAGTCAAAGGTAAAAAAAAAAAAAAAACTACTTAAATTTCATTTTTATGTCATATGTATTTTAAAAATATAATTTAATTTACTATGTGAGGCTTTTATAATTTATATTTTATCCTTATTCATACTAACAATTGAGGTTTGCATGAACAATAACATTAAATTTTTGACCTTTAGCTAACGGAAGGATACATGATGAAACTTTTAAAGGTTATTGTAACTTTTTAAAGTTGTAGATGAAAATGAAATTTTACTAAAATGTAACGAACTATGATTATCTTTTACTCTACATATTACATAGAAGGAGCATCAACAACTTCAACTAAGATTGACAATTGAATTTGAACATTAGTGATATGTCTTAGAAAGGTTCTATCAACTATAAAAGCAAGATTAGGTGTAACTAAGTCTAGCCCAAATATTAAAATGCTTAAACTTAATTTGAATTCATGACTTGAGTTTTATTTATTGCTTGAGTTTGATTTGAGATAAAAGTCAAACTACTTAGACTTGCTTAATTGGGTTTGTTTATCTAATAAAAAATAACTCAATTCCTAACTTTGACTATTAAGAAAATAAGGTAGATGGGTAAACAAAGACAAAATTAGAATCAAGACTTTGAGGTATGATGAGTTGCTTTCTTTAGACAATTATTTGACTTCACACAAAGTTTACTGATGGGTCTAAGCAATAATATTCCTAAGATACAAAGAAGCCTTATGAGTTCTACAACTAGTAATATTAAAGAACTCCTTAACCTCTTATTATTTCTATCAAACTTTTGAAATTATTTTGGAATGAAGATTTTGGCAATTGGGTTTGTATTAATTGGTCATCAAAAGGCACAATAAAAGAGACATATCCTAGTTGATATGTCTTTTGACAAAACATTGCAACCATTGGTTATAAAGATGTATCTTTCCATCCAACAAGTGCATCATTTCATCCAATAAATGGATTCATTCGTCCAACCAGTGCATTATTTCATCCAAATGCACTTTTTCACAAAGATGGTGGCTACACACCTTTTTCATCCAAAATAGTTATTAGCTGGCTGTAAATAATTTATAATCTTACAACAATCCCTCCTTAAATTATAAATTTCAAAATATTAGTATAAACTATATAGTTATGCATAAAGGAAAGGCATTGTTATATTTAAACCCTCCATTAGTGTAAATTTATCAAAGCTCCAACAAAGTAATTGATCGCTGGACACTTAAACCATTACTCTTGAGTTAGAGCGGATAAATCACACACATAACCATATTTAAAGAAAATAACATGAGGTATTATGTTGCTTCAGCACTATTATGGCCATGTCCTCATCTTGGTTTCATGACTATTTACAAGAGTAAAACCTTTCAATTCTTGTTAGAAACAACACCACTTCTACATTCATATAGGTGGAATCCTTCTTATAATATAATTATCAATCCATTAAGAGCTTAACTCATCTCCCTAAACTATTCAGCACTAAATCCTGAATTTTAGTGCCTAGCTATTAAAGTAAATTATTATTACTCTTTAAACCTTAAAACTAATGATTATTAAAATGAGGTAGGGTTCCCATCGCCAATTACAATTTTAATAGAGGTTTTAATCCCATTTTAGCAGTGTTATCTTTTACCATATCCTTTGATAGACCTTTTCTCAATGGGTTTGCTGAATTGTTACTGAATCTAACATAGGTGATTTGTACTATCTCCTATTAAATGCCTTATATATTCATGTTAATGTATCTAGACTTTTCTTTATAAACTATGATATAGGCTCGAGACATAGTAGATTCACTATCACAAAATATAAAAATAGCTAACATAGGTTATGGTCACAACGTAATATCTAATAAAAGATTCCTTAACCACCCTGCTTCTTTTTCTTACGGCTATTAAAGCTATAAATTCAACTTTCATTGTTGAATGAGAGATGAAATTTTGCTTTTTAAAAACTTAACTAATATCTCCACCATTGAAGGTAAAAATCCAACCTAAAGTTCATTTTTGTCACTAAAACTTTTAATCCAACTTATATTCGAATATCCTTTTAGTACAGTGGGATAATCGTTATAGAATAATTTCAAATTTATGATTTTCTTTAAATAATAAAAAATTTTAGAGATAGTTTTTCAATGGTTTGTATTGGTTTATTTGTAAACCTTGTCAATTTTCATATAGCAAATCCGATATCTGGTCTTGTGGAATGCAATACATACATTAAGCTTGCAATTATTTGAGAATGTTTCAATTGATGTATTCCCTTATCTAACCTTTTATCCTAAATAGATGAACATTCAAGTTTATTCGTGTTTTAACAATACTATTGTCACCTTTAGAAAAGTTATCAACAATTTTCTTTACATAATAAGATTAGGACAATAAAAATCCATCAAACGTCCTAGAAATTTTGATTTTAGTATGACATCCATAATACCCAAATCTTTCATGTAAAACCTTTTAGTTAACATATATTTTCTAGACTCAATCATGTACTTATTGCTGCCAAAGATGAACATGTTATTCAGCATATGACATTATTCTTATTAGTATTTTTCACATAGACACTTATTAGCATTGTTGATAACTTCTCAAACTTTTAATGTTGTTGTTTAAGAGCTTCTTTCAAGTTGTCCAATGACTTGATAAGTTTACACATTTATTTTTTTTTCTTTTGATAACAAACTCCTAAGGTTGTTACATATAAATCTTTTCATTATGGTCACCTTTTAAAAAAGTACTTTTTTTACATCCATTTGGTGCATTTTAATCTTGTTAATAGCAATAATAGGTATTAACATCAGCATGGATGTTATTTTTAATCCAAGTGAGTGTGTGTCAAACCATCCACACTTTGTTGTTTATATCATTTAACAACAAACCTAACTTTTTATTTTTAGTTTTCCTCGAGAAGCTTTTTGTTTATTTGTCAATCTCATGTTTCTTGTGATTCATTAGTCTCATTATTTTCAGTAAAATAAAAAAAAATGAAATTTCTATGGTAAACCCAAAACAAAGAAGAAATAGGATACTAATTTAAAAGCTTAAAATTAATCAAAAAAAGAAAGAAAGAAAAAAAGTTCATATCTTAGCTAAAATAAATAAAGAAAAATATGCGTGAGCTAAACCTACTTTAATAACCCCAAAAAAAACTAACAAAAGCATCAAAATCTAAACAAGAAGAAATACACTGATTAAATCTATCTTCGACATAGCTTTTCTTGATCAGAATCTTGCATTTTAGAAGTTGAAGATTTTGATTAACTATAGAATTTTAAAAGCTAAAAATTTTAAGAAGAACGAAAAAAAAAAAACTCATAAAGAAAAGAGTAAAGGAAATTAAGTTTTCACCAAAACTAAAGAGAGATATTATATAAATGAATAGAAAAAGAAGTAAAAAGGGTAATAAAACAAATTTTGCTGTATTTTAGTACCTCAAATTCTAACATAAAATTCTTTCATTCTATCATTGGTCATCTCCACCTTAGAGTCACTTATCATCCTAGTAAAAATCAATTCAAAAAACACCAAAAAATTAAATTAACAAAAATAGATATAACGATAGAAAGATTTTCTTTTAAGAAAGTAATTTAGAATAAAGAAAAAAAAGTAAAAACATTTATAGTTTCATCAGCTCCATCTCTTGGTGTTTGATTGGAGAATACATTTTTTCTTTAGGGTTTTTGAAAGAGGGAGAAACAAAGAAAAGAAATAAGATTCATGGAGGGATCGATGGTAAGGAGGTAGAAAAGGGAAAAAGCAAGCAAAGCTTCCATTCTTCTTCATCATCTTCTTCTTAATAGAAAAAAAAATAATAAAAGAGAATTTTGAATACAAAATAGTCTGAAAGTTGAAACGAAAAAGATCACGAAAGAAAATAAATTGTCATTTAAAATCCCAGAGCGGTAAACAGGGCGAAGACACTTCACAAATTTTTTATCTAATTTTTGTCAAATGAAAAAAAAAGTGAGCAGTGATGAGAGTTGAAAATTAAGATAAACAATCAAGAAAAAGGAATAGAAAGCTTATTCAATTTCACTTAAATAAAAAAATAAAAAACAAAATGGATTTGCTTTAGCTTTGCCACATGGATAGGCTATCTTTGCTCAAAATCTTTGTATATTTATATTATAGAAAATATGAGGCTTTTTTTATTAAAATAATATTTTTTTTGTTTACGATTTTAAATCATTTTTAAATTATTTATCAAAATAGGCTAATTTTCTAAAATTATTAAGAAATCGATATTTGATTGAACATTTTCTTAATTACGGAAGAGAAATCGATGAATGAAATGCCTATTTCTCAAAATAATTTGTGAGAAAACGACTAGTGAAATGTCGATTACTTAAAGAAATTACAAAATTGATGGTATGTAGTTGGGAAATCAGCCAATCAAATAGCAATTTCCTAACATGTAGAAAATTGCCATTTGCTCGGCCGATTTCCTAGCTAAGTTTTTTTTTCTTCTTTTTGATCATAATTTTTTTATATGGTGTTGAGAAATCATCAAATCATTTGACGATTTTATATTTCTCGACATAGAGAGTTTTAAGGTTTAAGTTTTATTTACGTATAAAGAATGTGACTAATGTATGAAACTAGATTTTTTTTGAAATAAAATAAGTTGTTAAGACTGATGCAAAGGAATTAATTTTTTTTATATGAAATAAATTGATAAAACTAATGCATGCAATCAGAATTTTTTTGGTATGAAATAAGTTGATAAGACCAATTCTTTTTATATCAGATTTCTTCTGATATAAGTTGATAAGACTAATGCATGGAAATCAGATTCTTTTTGATATAAAATAAGTTGATGAGACTAATGCATGAGAATCAAATTCCTTTTGATATGAAATAAGTTGATGAGACTAATGCATGGGAATCAGATTCCTTCTAATATCATCTTTAGTTGATGAGATTAATGCATGAGAATCAGATTCTTTATGACATGAAATAAGTTGATGAGACTAATGCATGGGAATTAGATTCCTTTTAATATGAAATAAGTTGATGAGACTAATGCATGAGAATCATATTTCTTATGATATCATCTTTAGTTGATGAGCCTAATGCATGGATTGTAAATGTTATACTGCAAAGATTAGACTAATGCATTGGACAAATTCAGACATTTTGAATAGGAAAAAAAACTTATTGACTATGTTGCATTATAAATATGAGTTCATCATCGTCAATTTTTATTGTCATTTTCGTTCTCAGTTGTTATTATTGTTTTATGAGTTTAGTGATAGTGCTTTTTCATTCTCTTCTTTTTGATTCTTTACTGTTAGACTTCAATTATAGTATTTTGTTTAAAGTTATCTCTATCTTGCCAACATAAGTAATAGATTTATTGCACTTATCTATTTTAATGGAGAAATTATCAACAGTAAAAAATATGTTACCTTTCAAAATGACCGTTCTATAACCATTAATATTGACAAAAATATTACAATAGAGGAATTTAAGGTAAAAATTAATACAAAAATTAGAGCTGCAAGCAAAACTAGAGTATCAAATATCAAGTATAAGCTTCTTATTTCTATGGGAGAAGGATGTGCTTGATATAGGATGTTCCCACTTAAAGAAGCTGATGATGTGAGATGCATGTTTGTTGTTCATCAGCAATTTCCTAATGTCAGTGTAATTGAGTTATATGTCAACCTTGAGGATGTACATTATGATGGTAAAGCTTCATATAGTCGTAGATGCGCATATGTCATGGCTATTTGAGAATTCTGACTGTTAACCTCCTCTAAATGTATAAGTGGTAATGAATAATTTGTATAAATCTTTTCATTATTCATATGTGTCACCAATAGTTCCAAGCGATGAAAATAATGAGCCAAACAACTTCATGATGATAGACTCTATAATTAAAGGTGTTGAAATGGAAATTAGAGGGCCAAGTTCATCTACTATTGATCTTGAAGTGTCATATAGAGCCCACAGTGACTATGTTGGTGATTTTAGTGAGCCCAAAGAGTATGTTCAAGCTGATGATAGTGATAACAATAATGATCCGAACCCAAATATCGTGGTGATATCAACGCTTCTCATTTGTCATCTACTAGTGGAGCTAGTGATCTTCTTCATCAATATGAGCCATTTCTCCATATGAGCGCCCTCGATCTAGACGCAATGCAGGCAGCAGAATTTTTAGAATATGCTCATACATTAGGGTTTCTGACAAGCTGGAATCCATTTAGTGGTAAGCTCTATGTTGGGATACAGTTCGTAACAAAGAGACTATGGTTTTTGCCATAAAGCACTACAATATCAAGAACTTTATAGATTACAAAAGTAGTAGAATCCTCACCGATCAAATATCATGGCCAGCGTACAATGCATGAGCAGGTTGCAATTAGAGTATAAAGGTAACATTATTGAAGAAGAAACAAGTATGAGAGATAAATATGGATACATGACCTCCCTAGGAAAGCATGGATAGCAAAGCAAAAGATAATTGTTTAACTATTTACAAATTGTGATAAATCATATAATGATGTGCAATGTAACATTTTGTTCCTAGCACAATAGTGGAATTACAAACTGTACCTGTACATCATGGTCATCGAATGGTGTAAGATATGAGTATTTTCTATTGACTTTTTTGGACACTCAAGTTTTATATTGAAGGCTTTACCTTCTGTTAACTTGTTGTCCAAGTAGGTAGGACATTATTATTTGAAAAATACAAAGGAACATTACTGTTAGCTGTTGCACAAGATGGCAATCGAAATATAGTACCAATTGCCTTTGCCATTGTAGAGGGTGACACAAAGGAGTAATGGTCATTTTTTCTCAGCAACTTACTTAGATATGTGTTTATGCAACCTGGGGTATGCTTGATTTCTAATCAACATGAATCTATCAAATCTATGATCAGAGACTCATGTAGTGCATAGAAACCTCTGCGTGCATATTTTTTGTATTATATTCGATATATTGCAGCTAACTTCATGAGGAAGTTTAACAATAAGGGGTTGTGTCGACAAGTTGTTATATTAGGTATATAATCGCATTTATGGTTATTTACTCTCTTACAAACTTATCAATTTTCATGTTTATCTATAAGTTGTTAACAAGTCTAAAAATTAACATCTTATTTTTCCAACATACGAGTTGCAATGATCCGATTTTCAGTGGCAGTATGAAAATCTTTATGCGTAGAATGCAAAAGCGGTTGATTGGATCAATAAGATCCCAAAAGAAAAGTGGGCATAACCATAGGATGAAGGAAGACGATATGGACATATGACAACAAACCTAGCTGAATGTATAAATTTAGTGTTGAAGGAGACTTGTCATCTTCCCATAATCACTTTGGTGAAAGCCAAATATTTTAGATTCGCAGAACGATTTGGGTTGATAAGGAACAAGCAAATAGTAATGACAGTAGTCGAGCACAGTTATTGTGAAACAATCACAAATGCAATGCAAGAAAATCGAAGAAAAGCTAGCTCTCACCTTGTTCATGGGTTTACGCAAACAATTCAATCTTTCTTAGTTGAGGAGTTAGAAAACCCCATGAGGGAGTTATAGCTTCGACATACAAAGTAAATCTGGTGTGACTATGGGAAGTTTCAAGCACACATGTACCTATGTTCACATGTTGTTACTACTTGTGCTTCTGTCTATATGATTGCATGCTACATGTGGACAATGCTTATAAGCTAGAGAGTATAGACAATATTTATTGACATGAGTTCCAACTCGTAGGAAATGAAGCTTATTGGCCAGAATATAATAGTCCATAATTGTGCCCTAATCTAGAAATGTGAAAAATCCCAAAGGTTGACCAAAATCAAGTTGAATTCGTAATGAAATGGACCTTAAGGAGAGAGGCCAACTAAAGCATTATGGATTATGTAAGAATGAAGGCCATGGCCGTAAAAAATATCCTTATCAATTTAGCACATCGGGGAAAAGTTTACATCATTAATTATCAATTTTTGTTTCTGATTATATTACGCATAATTAACTGTTTACATCTATAAAATTTATCATTTTCATTTGATGGTGCAAATGTTATTTGTTTAATAAAATGCATTTAAAGTTATTTTTTATTTATCATGCAACATAAATAACAGAAACACATGTTATAAAAAATAATATAATTACTATAAGAAATTATTATTTATAATATAATGATAATATAAACGTATATAACTATTATTTATTATAATATAATTATTATTATAATATACCTTCAACATTTAGTCATTAATTATTGTAATATAATAATAACAATATAATGCTCAAAAATTATATCAATGAAATGATAATATAGCTGTATATAAATATTAATTATTATAATGTAATAATAACAATGTAATTATACTATACCATGAACATGTAATTTCTACAATTATTCTAATATAATAATAACAATAAAATAATTATTATTAATTATCTTCCAACATAGGAAACATAAACAAATTTTTATAATACAAATGTATAACATTTATAGCATTGTATAGCATTGTATATAACTATATAATTGTATAATACAAATGGCTTATACAAGTTTATATCTATTAACGGGGGGCCCTCTCATGCGGTGTTGAACAATAATGTGTGGCTCTCCTATTACGCAGTGGCAATAATCTTCATTCAACATTTTCAATTTCATTGCCATGTATGCCCCAAGTTTGACGTCTTTGGGCTCTCACTTTCACTGCCGTTGCTTCTTCTTTAGTGGCTTCTTCTTGAGTTGGCATGGAATCCCTAAGTTTGCTTCCAGCGATATTAATGTCCGTAGCATCAAAAAAATTGTAATCCACTACTAGAAGAAGTAGCACTTGGTGGGTCAAAAATAGTGAGCGTACTGTTACCCGAGGGGTTCCAAATCTATATATGCAAACATATATGCTGCAGCTGACATAGAAGTTAAAAGGTTGGCATCTAGCCTACTGGTGGGTGGCTTCGACTGATAGCACCTGTCATTATCATCCCTAACATGATTGAATGAATATTTGTGACTAGATGATACTCCAAGATCATGCTCTGGTTTAGGATGACTAAATGACATCCTAGGTGCCTTGGCATCATCAACATGTGCTAAAGTAGGTTGATTCATCCTTTCACTAATTCCATGCCATCGGCTATGCTTGTGTAGCTCCATATAAGGGTATGGATTTGAAGTTTGTTGATCATGTGACCAACTCCTCACATCCTAAAGTTCTGACAATGGGAAAATAAATGGCAAGCCTTAAGTATAAAACCATCTGTTGTATTCATCTGATGGTGTGAAATTATTGTTCACAATTTTAGGACCCTCAACAATTTGTCTAAAACATTTTTTTCTAAAATCGGATCCAATTTGAAAGTTTTTTGGCCTAGTTTTTTGCATGATTACCATGCATTCACAAGTGGTTTGGGCATTGGTTGTTGCATCCTAAACTAGCGTGGGCCCCTATCCGTCTAGTGCCATTCCATAACTTGAAAACATATTAATGCTATGTTTGCTCTTTAGATGTGGCTATTTCGGAAGGCTTCTAATGGGAGGCATTCCACAATTTCATTTGCAATATATGGCCTCCATAGAAACTGTGAAAAAATAGATAAAAATTATTACTGATCATAGATAGTACGTTGGCTTAAAAATGCAGGTGCTTACAGTTAACTATTACAAAATTTACCCTATTATGTCCTATGCGATCTAGTTGTGCTCTAATGCTTTCTACGTCCATAGTTATATGACTAAACTGCTTTGGACTGCATTATCTGCTCAAATACATATAAAATATGAATAACTCACATGTAAATACAAGTTATTCAAGTGTAAATTAAATACTTAAATTTATTACCTTAACGCAAAGGGATATACATGATTTTCTCTAACCATTGGTGCAAGAAATGAAAGCCGGTACCATGCCCATGACTATGGTAACATTAAACAATCACCTATATCATGCATCACCCCAACTATTGCACGACAGAATTCTCTATACAAAAACCCTAAACATGCGAGAGCCCAATGTTCATTCCCAATGTAATAGGCTCCCCCCTATTAATTCCTTGCCATCAATTGGTAGACTCAGTTGAAGTGCAACATCCTCTGGATAATTGTGCATTCACTACATGGAAAATGAAATGTATGTGTCTCAGGCATTCATCGTTCAATCAACACACGTATTAATACTGCCTTATATTGACATTGGTTTACTAAGGCTGCATGGTAAAATCTAGCTCTTCTTAAATAGTCTTTAATTAATAGATTCGGTGGTTCAAAAGATACTTTCTGCCATTGTTTTTCTAATCAAGTATCCTATCAAAAAGTTTTTAATTCATTGCTTGTAAAATTTATAATTCATACCATTTTAAATATATCATTAACAAAATTTTAGTATCTCAAATAATACCCTTGATGATATATGATATTATTGTAATCTCAATACGCCATTGAATTGATCAAAAATTTTTTCAGAACAAAAATTTTTATTTAAATTCATCATTACCTAACCTTAAAACAAAAATTAAACTAAATTTCTACAAAAAAAAGTGTCATAGTTCAAAATATTTGAACAATTTGATTCCTGTAAACTTAAATTCAACTTTTTTTCCTTGCAATTATCAAATGAATAAAAAATTAACTTAATTATAACCAAAAATCGCTTCAACCATTTTTAATAATAAAAATTGACAATACCCTAATACTTCAACCAAAAATACTAATACAATCAAACTAAATTGTATCATTGTAAGATAAATAATCTCAAAAATCAAACATAAAAAGTAAAATAAATGTTACTTATAATAACTGTGGTCAAGATAAATGAACTTTTAAAATGAAATAAAAGCATACTTTCTAAAATAAAAATTTATATAATTATATCGAAAATTACTTTTATGAATAAAATTAAATCATACATTTCAAAAAGCTATTTAACTTGATTACATAACCTTTAATAACACTTTAACTTAATCTTATTCTATTCGTAAAACTATTCTCTTACGAAGAGAGTAGAATCGAGGGAGCTCTTTTTATAAAGAGCTCCCTCTATCAAGTGCTGTGAGCACTTGATAAGGTCACGGGTAAGAATACGCATGACTTTAATAATAAAGGGTCATGACCCTCCAATAATGGCCAATTTCCCAATTACATACTACCAATTTTGCAATTTCTTTGAAGAGTCGGCATTTCACTCGTCGATTTGTCATAAATTACTTTAAGAAATCGGTATTTCATTCATTGATTTCTCTTTTGTAATTGAAAAAAATGTTCAATCAAATGTTGATTTCTTTATAGTTTAAAAAAAAAATTAACTTATTTTGATAAATAATCTGAAAATGATTTAAAACTGTAAATAAAAAATTAATATTATTTTAATAAAAAAGTCAAAAAATATTACTGCAACTATGAACAAATAAAAGAAAAAAGTAAGCAAAAAAAGAAAAAAAAAAAAAAAAACACGCGGGCACCCTCAAAATGCAGAGATTCATTGTTGATTTATATCATGGATAATATAGCTCCACACTCTTGCTGCCAATGATCCAACGAAAACTAACTCAACCTTCCTACAAGCAAAACCAAACAGCATCCTGATAATAAATGTATCAATTTCATCCGAGTTTCAATTATGTGGATAAAACAATATAGTCACCCAGGAAAAAGTAAACATAAAATCTGCCAACATAATCATCGTTTTATAAAGATAATAGTAGCAACCAATTGGCACCATGACATGAACATATCATTTCTATCAATCCCACCCTTTCCCAATGAATCAGTAATTCTGTTGCTTCGTAAAAAATGTTTTGAAATTTAACAATGTCAATTCCCTCAAACAAATCATCTATTTTCGCAAAACTTTTGCCAATCTCCATAGTCTGATATTAGTCTTGGAAACCAATGACATCGTAACAACTGAATCAGATTCAATGATCAGTCTTTTGTTTATCTCAAATTCCAATTTACTCGAGATAAAAGTTGAACTATTTAAATTTACTTAAATAAGTTTGTTTATTTAATAAAAATAAATTGGATTTAAGATAAGTTTAATGCAATGTATATTTATCTATATACTTTCAATGAATCAGATTATATCACCTTAATAAAAGCAGATGGATGATAGAGCCAGAGAAACTCTGGCCCAAACGTTTTAAATTCCCTTTACTATATATAAAATAGATTTAAATAATCTTTCACTTCTATCCTTGAGAACAAGTTCCATAACTTCTTTGTTATTGAAAATAATAATGATAGAAACCATCCAGAGGGCATACTTGGCATCGACAACCTTCTAACACAATGAATAACGTTACAATTCATTATTGATCTTAATCTCCCCTTTGCACTCCTATCAAGCCGCTCCATCTCAAATTTTGGAATTTCAAGATCATAATTGATTTCTTATACACAGACATTGGCCATCAACTCCTTTGGACCAACCGACTCCTTCACAGGGAAAGGGACCGGGGAAGTTCATTTGTTTGAAAACCAAAATCTTGTAAATCGAATATGATTATGATATGATAAAATATACAAATATAATATGAATATACGAACTGTCAGATCTATTATAGTCTATCTCTCCGATCTGACCCCAAAGAAATTCTTCCTTCCTTGCTAATCCCAGCATCTTGCCATAGCTTATGTTTGACAGTTGGACGTGAAGAAAGTATTAGAATTCAATTAAATTTTTTGTCTAATTCATAAGTTGTTTTTTTTTTATCATGTAAAATTTGGAGATCATTAGTTTATTTTTTTATTATTATTTTAAGGATTTTCGGATTTCATAAAAGATCGAAATGAAATAATTTTACGAGTAAAAATGAATCGAGAGAAGCTAGAACGTGGTAAAGTCACCCTACTTATGACATTTTCTTTTTGAGTAGAAGAATTGATTTATGATGACTTAAATTTGAAGAAATAATTATATATTGATTGGAATTGCTAAATAAATTGGTTGACCTTTTAAGTTGCAGTGCAACCAAATTAATTAACGTAGTACACGATTGATCAAGTTGTACTTTCAATTGCCATGATATTCAACAAAACCAACAAATATAATCCAATAAGAATCCATTGCGAAAGCTAAGATAGATTAAACAAATGATCAACTTTTTAAATATTTTCTCACCGATCTTCATTGCAATGCCATGTTCCCCAACAAAGAAAATATAAACCTCAAACCGACAATCAGTTTTTTAAGATACAAATCTAGCAATACTTTATTTAAAACTAGGTGATTGGTCATGTGTCAAGCTTTCAATGTCATTTGAGTGTAACGTTACATCTTGAGATTCATGTCTACAAATAAATAGTACAATGCATAGCTTGAAATCCATCTTCCAAACTATCCTTTAACTTCACAGATTCACCAAAATATTCAGCTATGGTTGCAACTTCTTTTTAGTTCCTCTTCTTTCTTCCCTTTTCTACATCCCCGGAAAATGTTTCCCCGGTGGCACGATAAAAGGTCTAGAGGCCGTAGTTTTTGCAGCGGGAAGAGACTCTCAACAAAGGAATTACAGTGGACTACTGGTTGATGGAAGCCTGATCGTGTTAAGAAAAACGGATTCATGATTTGAAGATTATAGAGAGAAACTGTGAACCTCCGGCGGATTGGATGGAATGGGAGAAGCAATATTATACATCTTATAACGAGTTCATTCGTCAAATTGTGGGGTTATTGCAATCGTATTTGATGAATATCATGCCTAGCTTGGCTCTTGGGATGTTAGTATTGCTTACAACGTGTCCGCAAGCATCCACGATCATGGTTTTAGTGCACTTGGCTGAGGCTGCCAACAGAGTCTTGTCTACTATCCATTTCCACTGACATGGTGAACTTTTTTTTTCTTGTGCAAGCAATATAAAAATAGAAAAAAAATTATAAAAATTGAGATTTCAAAATTTAAACTTCTTGCCATGCCACTTCTTTTAAGTGGCTACATGATAAAAGTGAGTTAAATTCAAGGTTCTTAACATGGTTAACTTTACTAATATTTGTTCTCTTAATGTTGTTATATATATAGAAGATAGGCTAATTAAAGAAATATTTGCAAATTAAGTATTTGTAATTTTCATTCATTATTTTAATGAATAATATAAAAATGGAATTTTCTTCCCTAATTTTCATTATTTGATTTCAAAACTTTGAACTTTTAGTCATCGATTTTTAATGAATATACTGCACCAAAACTTTACTTATAATATCACTCTTGTTTCGTTATATTATAGATGGCCTTTCTCTTTCTTTCTTTCTTTTTTTTTCAGACTTTTGTTGTGCTTAACCTCTTAAACTTCACTAAAACAGAGATTAAACATCAAATTTCTAGTAAATTTGACAAGGGCATTTATCCTAAAAGAAAACCCAGGAAAAAAGAGCGTAAAATAAACCCAATGAAAAATGGTTTAATTATGGGCCTAAGCTAGCTAATAAATGGAAAGAGAGATTTTGACATGCCCAAAAACCCCAACAAAAATGACACGTCCGGAATTAGTGCGCAAAAGGGGAAGAAAAAAACGTTTGGCCAAACATTATAAACTATACATTAAGATATCAAAAAAGAAAAAAAATATTTAAATAAAAACATATAAAAATCAAAGTTATCGATTTCCTGATACTGCTCGTACCTCCTAATATGTACTGATTTTAAAGTACAATGATATCAGTAATAGTTGATTTTGTTTTTATTTTAATTTTTATCTGTATTGATTATATCAGTAGATGTTAATCTATTTTGATCATATGGGTCAAAAATAAATGTATCAATCAGTATATAGCATAAGCTTATAAAAAAAGATTAATATTGATCTTAAATTTGATGAAATCTTATATATAATTACTTATAAATTTGATAAATATTAGACATAATTACTGGTAAATTTAACAATTATTAAAAAATTTTAGCCTTACTACTTAGACGGATATTAATCTTCTTATATATGATAAAGGTCTTTTAAAACATTATGTATAATTAGTAAATATTTGATATATGAAATTTATTTAATCTCATTTATTTTATATTTAAAAATACTTTATATATATATAAATTAAAAATATTTAAAATCCGGTAAATTTGAAATGGTACATCAAAATATATCGATACTAATATATATCAATATCGAAACAAAAATAATACGTCCACCGATACGATACTGATTACTTTGTATAAAATGCAGCAAAAATTTAACACGGGCACAGCCGAATTTTAACTATGTTTTCTTAGGATATTCTATGAATCAGAATGCTTATAAATGCTATGATCTTGCCAAAAAACAACTTTTGTTTCTGGACAGATTCTTTTTCATGGGATTACATTTTCTTTTGCCTCTTTTCACTCATAGTCCTCTAGAGTTGATGCACAATATGTTCATCAGTGGACGTCTAATAGTCGTTCACTTGTTGCTTTACGATCTTATTCTATTTTCTGCACCAGGATCCTTTCCTTCATCTTCAGAGAATCTGGCATGTTCGAATTCAATTAGCTGCTGCTGCTAGCTTAAATCCTTTGTCAAGTAACGTTTCTTATTTCCGCTGAATCAACTTCTAACTTAATTCCTTTTCCTACTTCAGACACGTCCACCTCATTACCACTACCCACCCACCGCAACTCACAACTTGACAACTCACTCCAAAACAAATATTTTCAATCCCAAAATGCCACACAAGTAAAAATATTTTCAAACCCCAAAGCCATGATTGATCAATTAAATGAATTAGTAAAAAATAATAGCTTGGACACCTGTACCACACTCCGATATGTATCTCCAGATCAGATACTGCTCATGCCATGAATAAGCTTTTTATAATTCAGGATATTTTATTAATAAGATTAGAAACAGGTTGCATCAAACTGGACCGTAGCCCTAACGCAAAAATAACACCCAAAACTAGACATGTCAATTAGACGAGTCGAGTGAATTTCGAGTCGGGTCATTTCAAGTTAAGTTATTTCGGGTTTTAAAATTTTTTATATCATTTCAGGCTCAAGTCATTTTAAGTTCGGGTTATTTCAGGTTCGGGTCATTTTGGTTTCAGGTTATTTCGGTTTTGAGTTCTTTCAAGTTCGGATCAATCAGGTTTAACGCTCGAGTTAATCAAATTTGGGTTATTTTGGATTCAGGTCAATTGGGTCTAACACTCAGGTTAAATTGGGTTCGAGTCATTTTAGATTAGATTTGAGTTAAGCAAGTTTAATAGTTGAATTCATTAAGTTTGGTCATTTTGAGTTTGGGTCAATCAAGTTTGATACTAGATTTACACAAATTCGGATTATTTATGTTAATTTATCAATTTTAAATTCAAATCAGATTAAATTTAAATAAATTATTTACTCGAGTCATATTTAATTAAAATTTTAATGAAATATGAAAATAAAAATGTTTTAAATATATATTTTAATTTTTAATAAAATAAACATATTTCTAACTTGATTTTTGAATTTTTTTATAATCAGATTATTTTTTAAATTCAATTATGAATTTTACTTAAATAATTATTATCATTTAATAATTTTTTTAATAAATATCACAATCATCTATTTATTTAGTAAATATCACTAACAAATTTTTTAACAAGTATTATCATCTAAAAGGCTGTAAAATAAAAAAAAAATCTTACCATGGCTAAAATAAAGTTGTTGCCTAATAAAATTTTAACTAAACTAACCTAATATCCAATAAGTTAATAAAAGTTAACCCATTAACCCATTATCCATACCCAATTTCAACCCAATTAAACCTAAAAAAAAAATTAAAAAATTAATAAAAGTTAGCCCATTAACCTAGCCAATAGAGGGATGCTTTTTATTTCCTTTCATTAAATATAGTTTTATTTACTATTGAGATCATATGGTATTTTGAGTTACAACAATAGAAATAGAAGTGCTCTTAAAATATCCCTCTCAAATATTTACTTGCTAAAGAGATCTTTTTGCAAAGTATATTTGAAAATTTTACATCGAATGTTGGTCCTATGCTTTGATTCGACCAACAAGGTTATAACTTATTTCTTTTATCACAAATTTTTTATGTTTATAAAAAGAAAGATGGCAAAGTATATCAATGTTTTAGTATTGAATTTTCAAGGATTATCTAATTGAACTGTCTATTCCAAACATCTTGCAAAACCATACAGGAGTTTTTTTTAAATGTTCACTTGGTTGAATATTGAATTTTCAATTGATTACAATTTGAATTTTTTTTCAATTCCCTTATCCAGGTCCGGCCAAAGAAATAAAAACATCTTCGATCTTTGGTAATGATAATTAAAAATGTATTTATCGTACCCGAGTGAGAAGTAAAAAATTATAAATAAAACAATGATCGTTAGATAAAGTTTTACAATCAATATTTTTGTAGATTATAAATAAAACAACGGAAATGATTTCTTTCTTTTACAATAACAATTTAAAATATTTAAATTAATTAAATATTAAAAATTATTTTAATAGGCACATGTATAATTATTGTATTATTTTACATAAAAATAAGAGAATAAAAATAGGATCATAATCAATTTATACATATCAAATGGTATTTATGTACTTTATCATAATCAAATATAATTAAAGTTATGAAATAAAATAATAAAATAAATTAATAATTTATGTAATAAGCATTATTTCTAAGAACTTAATGTTTTTATTATACTTAATTTAAGTTCAGATCATTTTAGATTAATTATTGAGATCATTTTAGGTTCTAGTCATTTTAGATTTGGGTTATTTTGGGTTTGGGTCAATTTAGGTTCGGGTCATTCTAGATATGGGTTATTTTGAGTTCGAGTCACTTTTGAGTTCAGGTTGGTCGATTTTGGGTTGTTGACGTTTTTGGTCAAATCGAATTAGATCGGATTTGAGTTCAGGTAGTCGAATTTTTTGAATTCGGGTCAGAATTAATAGGCCTACCCAGAATTCAACAAAAGACACATGACTCCACCTCCAAGCGTAGTACAATAACACAGAAATCAAACCCCACACTAGACAAAAGCCTCCGATTATAACAACAAAATTCACTATTGAAAAAGTTAGATCAGACAAGTTAGTCGAATTTTTACTTAATTTGGTCTAAGATACATTATAGAATTAGAATTTTGAAGAATCGAGAAAAAACCTGTTGAATCAATTAAAGAACCAAAAAAGAAAAACAAAATTTTAGTTATCTTATAGTATTTTTTAAAAAAATTACATAAAAGATTTGAACCTTAAGTTATTAGATCCATAATAAAGATCATACCATTTAGCTAAATATAAATGTTTATTAAATATTTACTATATTTAATACTTATTGGATATTAAAATTATTGAATTTGTATTTAAATTTTTAAAACTAAATAATCCAATCTGATTAGATCAATGACTTGAAAGATCGTACCAGTTTAACCTATGGTCCAATGTTTTTAACGTTGGCAAAATTTAGTTCACTACCAAACGACACTAGGAAGCTAAAATCCTAAATGAATCAACCATGAGGATGAAACACACCTTAAAACTAGAAGTGACAAAATGAATCCGAACTCGAAAATTCGCTTGAAAAAATTCAAACTTAAACCCGAACCAAACCTGATTTGACTAAAAAGTCAATGGCCTGAATCTCCTGAACCCAAGATGGCTCGAACCCAAAATGACCCAAACTCGAAAGGGCCCGAGCTTGAAAGGACTTGAACTTAGAACCCAAATATGAATTTAATACTAAAAATAAAAATGATGAAATTATAATTAAATAATTTTTTATAAAGAAAAATTTTAATTATCAATTTTATTTTAATTCTTTTAATAATTTAATTTATATTTATATATGATTAAACCTACCTAGGGGTTGGGTCGAGTCGCAGCTTGAATATTTTTTTAAAATCCCAAGCCCATGCCCTTATTTAACGTGCTCAGACTATCCTATTTAAGTCAAAATTACTGTTCATCACGTCAGAAAATATTTTTTATTAATATTTATATATGATTAAACCTACCTAGGGGTTGGGTCGAGTCGCAGCTTGAATATTTTTTAAAATCCCAAGCCCATGCCCTTATTTAATGTGCCCAGACTGTCCTATTTAAGTCAAAATTACTGTTCATCACATCAAAAAATATTTTTTATTAATATTTATATATTTTATAATTAAATTTAAATAAAATATATGTTATTTTAATTTAAAATAATTAGTTCGAGCTGGGCTGGGCTAGTTTGAAACAAAAATATGAGAACCTGAGCTCGAGCCCAATTTGGTCGGGTAGGTAGCTCAACCCTTGAGCAGGTCTATTTATGATAAAATAATAATTTATCAAAAAGCAAATTATATCATGAGCTTTAAAAAACATTGTTAATAAAGCATATTATCCATTTATTATATTTTCTTTAATTTAATTAATTAAACTCATTAAATATTAAGAGTTTATGTATGTTAGTAGTAAAATTTTAAATTTTTCTTTGAATAATGATAATAACAATATTATTTCAAGTAATAATAATTAGAATATGATAATTGTATAATAAATTAATAAGGTAAATTAAAAAATATGAAAGCCATAATACATAATACCATATCAAAAATGAAAAAAATCACATGTTAGACTAGCAACTAGACCTGCCTACAGGCCGAATAGCCTGCCCAACCCAGTAGGCCTGAACGATCAGGCTTGGGCTTCAGATTTTAAGTTTCAAGTAAGCTCAACCTGGAACAGTATTTTTTAAAATAAAATAATATATTTTTATTTAAATTAATTATAAAATATATAAATATTGATATAAAATAACTTTTTAATATTATGAACAATTATTTTTGCTTAAATGGGCGGTTAGGCCAAATTTGACCCTAAGTTTAGAATTTAAAATTTTTTCGAGTCGCGGTTGGGCTGATGAACCAAACTAAGTTTTTTTTTTTGGGGGTTGAACTAGGCTAAATTGGGACCTTGGCTTAAAATTAAAAATTACATAAAAGTGATTACATTTAACATAAAATAAAAAATGATGCAAAACATACTGGAAACCAAACCCAAACCTGATCGCCCGAACTCGAATTAGTTAGAACCCGAAAGAATCCAAACCCAAATAGACATAAACTTAAATCAGTTCGAACTTGAAAAAACCTGAACCCAAAATAACGTGACCCAAATCTGTTTGAACCAATCCAATTGGAACCTCCACTTTTTAAAACCATGCTAGGAACCTATTAGTCTTCTCAACACCACTTTTTGCTAGATCCAGTTAAAGAATTTGCTTCTCGAAGAACATTCAAAAAATGATCATTCCCAATTTTCTCTACCAAAGCATCAGTATCCAAAAATAATGCAAGCCAATTGATAATGTATATTCAATTCTTGAAAACACCAAGAAAACAGCAACATTAGAATTAGATTCAATAACCAACTTCTTTACCTTTTAATGGAGATTAACTTGCACAAACACCTAGTTCCAACCATTCTTATGATCCTTTGCAAGGAATTAAAGGTCCAATGACTAGAATAGAAACTAAATGCATGGAGCAAGCTTTGCAAGGACTAATCATGAAAATGTAAGCAAATGAGGCTGTTCAAGATGAATCAGATGCATTACCAAGATTGATCACTTTTCTACATTATGTTGAGGCTGAAAAGATGAAGAAGAAAGCTTGGAGCCCAATTTGCATGTATTCATGGGCCTATAGTTTAGGATTTCATATTTTAATTTTTTGAATAAAAATTTGACTTTTCAATTTTAATTTATTTAGATAATTTCTAATCAGATTATGATAAGGAGTAGACTTTTCCTTATTGATTAGGATTATGTTTAAGATTTTAAGTTGTTTAGATAAGTCCTAATTAGACTAGGATAAGAAATAGACTTTTCCTTATTGGTTAGGATTGTCCTTATTTAATTAGGACTCTACAGATTTTATATAAGGCTGATTCATTCATGTAATTCAATAGATTTGAATAGAAAAAAAATATCTTGAGAATTTCTTCACTTTGTGAGAAGTTCTTCTTTGTTCTTTAAACATCAACCCAAATTGATCTTATCAAGGTAACTTGTGGCGATCAAGATTATTATAACTTTGGTTTTAATCAGTAGGTTTGATTAGGGTTAAGTTCTCTTTGCTTAACTTTGAAGACGATCCTAAGGTTTTAATTCCATCTAAACGGGTTTTAGATTGTGTTTTCTGCCTAAGGTTCATATTATCTAGCATCAGAGCTTTGGTTCTTGAAAGTCAGGTATAATCTATCTTTTAATCCCATAATTTCATTATTTTTCTATTATATTTAGTGTTGTTCATCATCTATAAAAAAATAGTGTTATAGTGTTCTCACCCTTTGCTGTTCGTCATCTATAAAATAAAAGCAAAAAAAAAAACAAAAGAATCCATAAAAAAACAAAAAAAAAAAGTGCTCTAGTGTTATAACCCTTTTCCATCTTAAAAAAAAAAGATTGTTATTAGAGCTTCATATTCATATCTTACATAGAATTCATGTTCCTTTTTATTGATTTCTCTTCCTTTGATATTTTTTGTTGGTTTTTGTTTCCCTTCATATTTCTTCTTGATTTCACTTCCTTAATCTTTTTTGTTGAACTTATTAATCAAAGTTATAATAACTTCATTATTGCTTGCTGTTTTGGTAAGATCATTTATAAAGTTTTTTTTGAAAGGGCTTGTAAGGAGAAGTTAAGTGGTAAAAGGCAAAGAGAGGTGAAGATATCATCGAGAAAAGCCAAAATTGAGTGAAACACGAATGGTTAAGTAACTAATCTCAAGTGTAAACACGTAAGGGAGTGTGTGAGGAAAACCAATCTATTTTTATTCCTAACAAATTTTATAAGTTTAAAACATGAGTAGTGGAGGAAATAATGCTAAAACCAATATCAAGTTGTTTGTAAAGGCTGTCCAAGACCAATTCAAGCTTTTAAACATGAGGTTAGATAATTTAGAGTCTCTATCTAATCCTAGATCCTCTAAAAACATATGGCTGGGGAAGAGGAAGAGGGGGAATTTTATTATGACAAAAGTAATTCTCAGAAGGGTAAAAAGGCTATTTCAAAATAAGATAGCAATTTAGGTAGTATTAAGATAAAAATCTTACATTTCAAGGGAGAAATGACCCTAAATTATACTTAGAGTGGGAGAGAAAGGTAGAACATGTTTTTTATTGTCATAATTACTTTAAAGAGAAAAAGGTTAAACTAGCAGTAGTTGAGTTCACAGATTATGCTAGTATTTGGTGGGATCAATTTGTGATTAATAGGTGTAAAAATGATGAAAGACCTATTCAATCATGGGAAAAAATGAAGGTAGTGATGAGAAAAAGGTTTATACCTAGCCATTACTATAGGGACTTGTATAGAAAATTGCAAGGGTTAACTCAAAGATCCATGAATGTAAAGGATTACTACAAAGAGATAGAGATAACCATGATTAGGGCCAATATAGAGGAAGACCATGAGGCAACTATGGCTAGATTCATTGGTGGTTTGAATAAAGAGATAGCTGATGTGGTGGAATTGCATTATTATATGGAGATGAAGGAATTGATGTATAAAGCGATCAAGGTGGAAAGGCAATTAAACTTTAAGGGCACTTCCAAATATGGTTCAGTTTCTAGCTTTTCATGGCAGTCAAATTGAAAGAACAACAAAGCTACCTCAAAACCTAAAAAAGATGCAAACACAAATGATTCAATTGCATTCTCCAAAGGTAAAACTGAAACTAAATCATCTTTTAAATCATGTGATGTTAAGTGTTTCAGGTGTCAAGGATTTAGGTATATTACTTCTTAATGTCCAAATAAAAAGGCTATGATAGTTATGGATAATGGTGACATAGAAACCATAAGTTCAAATGATAATAAAATGCCACCATTAGAAAATTATAGTGATGTTGACATTGAAGAACCCGTAAACGAAGATATGCTCGTTATTAAACGTGCTCTTAGCATACAGCCTAAGGAAGATTGTGATGAAATACTATGTGAGCACATCTTTTATACTAGGTGCCATGTGAATAACAAGGTATGTAGCATGATTATTGATAGTGGTAGTTACACTAATGTTGCTAGTACTTTGTTGGTTGAAAACCTAAAGCTGTCTACATTAAAGCATCCAAGACTGTATAAGCTGTAATGGTTGAATGATTATAAAGAAGTTAAAGTGAAAAAGCAAGTGTTAGTTGCACTCTCTGTTGGCAACTTCGAGGATGAGGTTTTTTGTGATTTGGCATCGATGCTTGCTGGTCATCTATTCTTAGGGTGTCCATGGCAGTTCGATAGGAAGGTTGCTCATGATGGGTACAAGAATAAATATAGTTTTGTAATGAATAACCAAGTTATTGTATTAACTCCTTTCAAACCATTGGAGGCATATGAGGACCAGATTAGGATAGCTAAAGAGTGCAAGATGAAAGAAAAAAATAAGTGCATGAGAAAAAAAAAGAGTGGTATGAAAAGTGAGTGTGTGCAAGAGAGTAAAAAAAGCATAGTAGTGTGCAATGAGGAAAAAAATTCAGAATGTGGAGAGTAAAATAGAGAGAAAAATAAGAGAGTTAGTGCCTTTGCGAAAAAAAAGATTAAGAATGTTATGTTAGCTAGGCAGCAACTAATTGTACTTTTATACAGGGATGTTTATTTCTCAACTGACAATCTTAACCCTTATTTGCCTAGTGTGGTTGTTTCTTTCTTACAGAGATTTGTAGATTTATTTCCTAAGGAAATACCACATGGATTACCTCATTTGAGAGGTATTGAGCACCAAAATAGACTTCATTCCTGGTTCATCAATCCCTAATAAACCAATATAAAGAGCAAATCCTGAGGAGACAAAGAAGATTCAAAGGCAAGTGGATGAATTAGTACAAAAGGGATTCGTAAGAGAGAATCTTAGCCTCTATTCGGTTCCTATGATTTTAGTGCCAAAGAAAGATGGAACATGGCGCATGTGTGTTGATTGCCGAGCCATCAATAAAATCATTTTAAAGTTAAGACATCCTATTCCTAAGTTAGATGATATGCTTGATGAATTGCAGTTCATCTATGTTTCTAAAATTGATTTAAAGAATTGCTATTATAAATTCGTATGAATGAAGATGATGAATGGAAAACTATTTTTAAGACAAAATATGGTTTATATGAATAGTTAGTGATGCCGTTTGGTTTAACTAATGCACCGAGCACTTTTATGAGATTGATGAATCATGTTTTGCATTCTTTCATTAGGAAATTTGTTATGGTTTACTTTGATGATATTTTAGTATATAGCAAAATTTTGGATGATCATGTTATACATTTGCATATTGTTTTTAGCGCTTTAAAGGAGCATAAATTGCATGCTAATCTTAGGAAATGTGCATTTTTCATGGAATCCATTATTTTTCTTGGTTTCGTTGTGAGTTCGCATGGAATAAGTGTAGAGGAAGATAAGGTTAAAGCAATTAGGAACTGGCTAACTCCTAGGAATGCAAATGAGGTAAGGAGTTTTCATGGTTTAATAAGTTTTTATAAAAGGTTTGTAAAGATTTTAGTTCTATGCAGCACCTTTAAATGAACTTGTTAAAAAGAGTGTTGTGTTTAAGTAGGATGATATGCATGAGAAAACTTTTAATACTTTGAAAGATAAGTTGATTAATGCACCTTTGTTATGTTTGCCTAATTTTGATAAAGTTTTTGAATTTGAATGTGATGCATCTGGAATTGGAATAAGAGCGATTTTGATGCAGGATTCTAAACTGATTGCTTATTTTAGTGAAAAGCTTAGTGAGGCAACATTAAACTATCCTACTTATGACAATGAGCTATATGCATTGGCAGCATTATTTATGGCTAAAAGAATTCATAATCCATTTTGATCATAAGAGCTTGAAATATTTGAAATCACAAGGTAAGCTTAATAAAAGGCATGCCAAATGGTTAGAGTTTATTGAGACATTTCCTTATGTGATTAAGTACAAGAGTGAAAAAAAACATTGTAGCTGATGCATTGTCTAAAACGTATGCATTGCTTGCTTTATTGCAAACTAAATTACTTGGTTTTGAGTTTATTAAAGATTTGTATATCAAAAATCTTGATTTCAGCCAAGTATGGAATGCATGTGCTAAGTGTGCACATGGTAAGTATTATAGGCATGATGGATTCTTGTTTAAGAAAGATAAATTGTGTGTGCCTATATGTTCTTTGCATGAAATGCTAGTTAGAGAGACTCATAGAGGCAGTTTGATGGGGCATTTTGGTGTGCAAAAGACTTTAGATATATTGCATAAACATTTTGATTGGCCTAACATGAAACATGATATGCAATCTATTTGCACTCAGTGTATAACATGAAAACAAGCAAAATTTAAAGTAATGCCACATGGTTTATATACACCTTTACCTGTGCCTAATCAACCTGGGATGGATATATCTATAGATTTTGTATTGGGGTTGCCTAGGTCTTAAAGTGGTAAGGATAGCATATTTGTTGTTGTTAATAGGTTTAGTAAAATTACATATTTTATTGCATGTTCAAAAACAAATGATGCAACACATATTGCTTATATGTTCTTTAAAGAAATAGTACATTTGCATGGATTGCCTAGAACAATAGTAAGTGATACAAATGTTAAGTTCTTAAGTCAATTTTGGTGTACCTTATAGAATAAGTTACGAACTAAACTCTTGTTTTCTACTTTTGCACATCCTCAAACGAATGGATAAACTGAAGTAGGTAATAGGACATTTACTACTTTGTTACGTGCTATCATTCAAAAGAACTTAAACAATGGGAGAGATGTTTGCCACATATTGAGTTCGCATATAATAGGACTGTTTATTCTACTATTTCTTATTTTCCTTTTGAAGTTGTGTGTGGCTTTAATCCTTTAACTTCTTTGGATATCTTACCTTTGCCTACTCATGAACATGCTAATTTGGATGGTAAGAAGAAGGCATATTTTGTTAAGGATTTGCATGCCAACGTTCGAGCTAACATAGATAAGAAGAATGAGCAATATGCAAGGCAAGCCAATAAAGGGCGTATTAAGGTTGTTTTGAAACCTAGAGATTGGTCTTAGTTCATTTGCGTAAGGAAAAGTTTCCCACTCAAAGGAAATCTAAGTCGTAGCTTAAAAAAGATGGACCTTTTCAAGTGTTAAAAAGGATCAATGACAATGCCTACAAGCTAAATTTGCCAAGCAATTATGGTAATGTGTGTGCTACCTTTAATGTCACTGATTTATCTTTGTATAATGTAGGTGATTCGACGATGAATCCTTCAAAAGAGGGAGGGAATGATGGAGATCAACTTGCACAAACACCTATTTCCAACCATTCTTATCATCCTTTGCAAAGAATTGGAGGTCCAATGACTAGGGCAAAAACTAAATGCATGGAGCAAGATTTGCAAGGACTAATCATGAAAATGCAAGCAAAAGAGGCTGTTCAAGATGAATCAGATACATTGCTAAGATTGATCACTTTTTTAGATTGTGTTAAGGCTGAAAAAGATGATGAATAAAGCTTGAAGCCTAATTCGCATGTCCAAGATGAATGGAGCGCAATTTGCATATTTTCATGGGCCTATAGTTTAGGATTTCAGATTTTTTATTTTTTTTTGAATAAGAATTTGACCTTTCAATTTTAATTTGTTTAGATAATTCTTAATCAGATTATGATACAGAGTAGACTTTTCCTTATTGATTAGGATTGTATTTAGGATTTTAAGTTATTTAGATAAATCTTACTCAGACTAGGATAAGGAATAGACTTTTCCTTATTGGTTAGAATTGTCCTTGTTTAATTAGGACTCTATAGATTTTAGGCCTATATAAGACTGCCTCATTCATGTAATTCAGCAGATTTGAATAGAAAAAAATATCTTAAGAGTTTCTTCACTTTGTGAGAACTTCTTTTTTGTTCTTTAAAAAAGAACTCAAATTGATCATATCAAGGTAACTTGTGGCGATCAAGATTGTTATAACTTTGGTTCTAATCAGCAGGTTTGATTGGGGTCAAGTTCTCTTTGCTTGACTTTGAAGACGATCCTAAGGTTTTAATTCCATCCAATTGGGTTTTAGGTTGTGTTTTCTGCCTAACGTTTGCAATACCTTCTTCCCACTGCTTATAGAAAACACCTTTAATGCCACTTTGATTGCCATTAATTTTGTTACATTTGAGTCCTAACTGCTTACTGGACCTGAAAATAAAGCCACAACCTCCCCCATCCTAGTTCCTAAAAACTCATTCCACCCTATCAGATCCAGGCTTCCTTCTTGCTGATCCATCAACATTGAACTTTAGACAGCCATCTTGAAGTGGAATTCATTAACTCCAACTATCCTCCTTTTGATTAAGCTCTCATTCAGGGGACATAAGCACAGGCATCAAACCATTGTGCAGATTCTTCAACCAAACAATCCTCCTTAATAGCTTTAATTCATTGGAAGGACCTCAACTTGACTATAAATTGGAGATTTTCCACTGTCCAACTCTTGTTCTCAAATACAGTCTCCTTTCAAGCCAACCAAACTGACCATAATATGCAGACACAATTGATGCCCACCACCATTCTTTCGAGCAGCCCAAAAACAAGGATCAAAACAAAATAACAAGAAGTTTGAAAAGACCTTGGCAAACACCACCTAACCTTCCATTAATCAAAGAAAACAGACCAGAATTAATAAACCTTTTCGCAACAGAGGAATACATGCTCAATATCTTCCTTCTCCATCCTACACCATTGACACAAGCTTTAAGAATCATCCAACAGAAGCCCTTTTTTTGAAGAAAAGCTTTTCTAGCAATCGATCAATAATAACCAGCCACAAAAGGCAATGCACTTTCAATGGCATCTTAAACTTCCATAACTTACTCCATTCAAATGTCGAGTTTGCAATATTAACATTATTAAGCAAATCGAGATCATTTTTTATTGAAAAGGACCCATGTGCATCATGTTCCCAAACAAGCCTATCCCTCTTTAAAGATACCACCCTTACAGTGCATGGTTCACTTCTTAATTCCTGCAACAAATCCATCTCCCACCCAAAAAGCCTTCTCCTAAAGAACCCCTCCCCCTGCTGAGGATTAAAGCACGTATTGACCACATAATCCCCTACTTTAGCCAACTTGTCACACACCAAGTGAAGCAATCAATTAAACCTATCCTTCAAAGCACTTTCTCCACATCAACTGTCCCACGAGAAAAATACATCTTTTCCATTGCCCACTACCTAACCACATCCAGATTGACCAATACATTTCATGTTCTCGCTGTTATTCTGTATATTCACTATTTCCTTCCAAACAACCGACATTTGCTTAATCTTTTTCACACTCGAAAACCGTTTTTAAACATCCATCTGGTATTTTGCAATCAACACCTTCCAAAGAGCTACATCCTCTGATGCATACCTCCACAACCATTTAGCTAATAAGGCAATATTCTATTTTGTAAGCTCACAATCCCTTAAACTCCTAGTTTTCTTCGCTGTCGAAACCCTACCGCACTTAACTTTCGCCAATTTCCTTCTCATCACAGCACCCCCCCCCCCCAAAAAAAAAAGGAAAAAGAAAAAGGGAAATACCTCTTGAATTAATCATTTTTTTTTTTTTTTGATAACTCCCTTAGGAACACCCAACAAGGACATGTAATAGATCGGCAATGAAGATAATACTGAAATTAATTAACATGCCCTACCGACCTGCCCCCAAAAGACAGATACCTCATCTTACAAAGGGCCAACTTTCTTTTGATGTTTTCCCAGACTGGATTCCGTGTCCTCATAGTTCTCGGACTTGAACCTAACAAAATTAAAAAAACTCAAATATCTGAAAGGAACAGCCCCAATTCGGCAACCGAAAATGACAGCACATTCATTTAACACTCTCTCTTCCACCCCAAAAGCATATATACTGGATGCCTTTCTGGACTCCTAAATTACAGTCTGCTTTCAGTGATGCTGATTGAGCTGGTTTCTAAAAAGTTATTACATCACGGTTTGTATTCTAGGAGGACTCCTAGAATACACTCGCTTGCTTTTAGTGATGCTGATTGGGCTAGTTACTCAGATGATCAATCCTCAACCACTACATATATTGTATGCGTTGTTGGGCATCTATTTTTTTGAAATCCAGTAAACATACAATAGTTGCAAGGTCCTCTACAGAAGCTGAATACATGTTTATTGCTAATAAATCATGGTTTTTTTTTAGGACTCTTAAATCACACTGATATGCTTTTAGTGATCTGACTGGGTTGGTAACTTGGATGATCTATCCTCAGCCACAGCATATAATTTACACCTTGGAGGAAATCTTTTTCTTGGAAATCCAGTTAACATAAAACTGTTGCAAGATTCCCTACAGAAGCGGAGTATAGGGCCATGGCTAATGCCATAGTTGAATTAGTTTGGATTATGAATCTTTTATCTGAGCTACATATTTCATTGTAACAATATTGGTGCAACATACTTGAGGTTCAAATCTTATTTTTTTCACTCACGAATGAAAACATTCTAGTATTTGATTATCATTTTGTCAGGCAAAAACCTCGTTTATGTAGTTTGAAACTATTATATATTTCAATTCTTGATCAACTTGCAAATGGTTTAACAAAAATTCTTCCTATACAATGATTTCCTTTTCTACGTTTCAAATTTGGTTTAAGTGATTGTTCAACCATTTTGCCGTATGTGATAAGGAGATAAGCTCAGCAAATTCCAATCAACAAACCTTCAAATTCCGTTTCTGATATAATGATAAATTTTAAATTGTTTATCTTTTAGATAAGATATTAACGAATCTTGTCTGTATGATTTTTTTTTTTTTTAACTCTTGGTTTCGACCTTTCTTCACAGCTTACACCCATAAGTAGACAAAACCACTAGACACCATTTGCCCATGACATCAGCCTCCATTTGAAATAAATAAATAAATAAATAAATCGTGAGTCACGAGAGCATAATGGATGATCGTTCAGAAATTTGATAAACGTGACAACTATTATTTTAATTATAGTTGCATGCACTTTTTTTTTTAATTTTAGTTCCATGCAAATAAATGAACAAATAAAAATAATTAGAAGAAAGATAAATAAACTGTAATAAAAAACTTTTAAAATAACTATACTTACAGTTTTTTTTGAAAGAGTCAAAAAAGGAAGGGTGATGAATATAATTTTATTTTTTAAAAAAATAAATACTTATTATCGATATAATCTTACTTATATTTATTTTATGAATGGGTTTTTATGTTTTTTTTTTTAGTTGATTTGATATCATTTGGCTCTTATCATCAAACTTAATTTGAAGATTATTAATAGTACAGATTTTATTGGCTTATTTATTTTTGTGTGTGAAAATTGGAATTCGATTTTGTATGAATATCTCCGGAGTCAAATCTTGAACCTGCATAATGACAAAGGCGTGAATGCTTTAGGTCAGGACTTTTGCCTATGACTTTTGTACTGACGGAGAAAACAATGAACTAACCCTCTTTTAGATTTAAATCAAAATTAAAATTCCATGGGCAGAGAAGAAAAAGATCAAGCGCTTTTAACATTTACGCAATAACTAAGTAAGAATTAGTTGTTATTGATGAAGTTCTGCTTTTGTACTATTTTTAGTTGTCTTTTCTCATATGATCAAAGAGGAATGCATTTTAAGTTGCACATCACAAACATTCTTTCATGTCACAAATTTTTTATTTTACCTTCTAAAGAAATTAAATTACTCAAGCTTTATAAATTGCATATTTCAAATTTTAAGTTCTAAACACGAATAAATTGTTTCGTATGTGCTAAACTTCTACTATAAAATTTTAAAAAAATTGAGGATAATCAATAATTATTTTTGAATAAAAAATTATTCTAAAGTTTTAAGTGAAAAAAATTATCCCAAACAATCATGTATCTCTAAAATATTTTAAAAATAACGTTCGTTCCCAATATTGTTAAATTTAAGATAGAAAATATATTTTTCCTAATCGTTCTCTTATCTTATCTCTAAATTTTTTTTTGTTTTATAGTGTTACCCATTTAAAAAATTGCAAATCACTCAAGATATGTACTAGTCTTAAGCATTTATATATGCCATTTTATACTGTAAAATAAATTATGCTTTGTTGTTTCTAATTATATGCACTATGTAAAAAATACATATCAGTTGAATTCATGATTTTTATAATTGAGGGAATAAAGGCAAAATTTTAAGTTTCTCCTGAAAAAAATATTAGCATTATTGAAAAGAGAAATTATCTTATAGACTATCATTAGAATTTTTAAACTCTATGTATAGGCTTAGTGGGATGTAAAAGTGTTCATGGGACTACAAAATTTAGAGTATTTGAGAAAGATCAATACTATCTCTAAATGATAAAAAATTATTCCTAAAAGTTTTAGAAATAAAAAAATTATCTTAACATTTAAAGATATATCAAAAAAGTTTTGCGAACAACATTTATCTCAAATATTATTAAATTCAAGATAAAACTTTTTTTCTAGTTGTCTTCTTATTTCATCCCTAAAAATATATTATTTTGTAGTGCTGAAAGCCCATATTATTGTTTAAAATAATATCAAAAAATATTTATATTAATATTTAAAATTAAATTTATACAAAAAAATTTTTTACTCTGTAAAAAAATAATTCGAATCAGGTCAAGCTAAGCTAGCCCAGATTATTAAAATTCTTACACAAGCCCCTTCCCATACAGATTAGGTCAAGCAAGCTTTCTTGCCTTTGAGCATGTCTTGTAGGATGACATACATCCCTTATGTTTAACAAAATTTTGAAAAGTTTAAAAGATTATTCAAAAATAAATAGAATAAATTATAAGTTTTTAATCTATTTATAGAGTTAAAAAATTTATTATCAAAGTATAAAAGAATGAACTCTTATCGACAAATAAAGCATAATATTAAAATCTTATGGTTTAAGGGGATGATGATGGTTTCCTCCATTTCCATCTCATTTCCGAAATATAATCAATGAAATAAACATCATACAATTATATAAAATTTTCAAAAAACGAAAATACAAAATTAATAAAAAAAGACGATAAGGAAGGTTAACGCAAAAGGAAAAAAACAAAAAATTCATACACTCACCCATGATTTTGACACCAATTGGGGCCTATGGTCGTTTCATTTAACTCATATTCCAAATACATTGCACGGACTTCTTCTTTCTATTAGATTCTTCGAATTTTAACCAGTCAACTCTCTTATTCTTGTCTTGTTCCCGACAAGTTGATCCCCAGAAATGGAAAAAAAAAAAAAAAAAGTGATGACTTTTTAAATGTGAAATTTCGTTTCCCATAACTTAAAAGCATGGTCTGTCCTCATAAATGAACGCGGTTTTGGACATTGCCTTGCCTTCTAAGATTTCTCTCTATGTATATTAGCTTCTATCATAAACCTTTCTTTGCATATTTTCACTATCTTCAGTATTTCAAGAGTTGCTTATTTTTTTCCCTGCTTCTCAATCTCTTTACTACTAATCATGGAAATAACTGCCAAATTTTCATCTCTTACGTTTAGCCCTAATCGGATTCCCTGTGAGTTGACAACCCGGAGAAAATTCGTTAGCAAAATCATGGCTTCAACTAGAGGAGCAAATCATGGAGGAGATCATTACCAAGGCAGCAGCAAGCTTGTGGATGAAAGCATGATTGTGCTACGAATGCGCATTAAAGCGATGAAGATATTAGAGAAGAATGACGAGCTGCCTTCGCACTGGATGGAGTGGGAGAAGCAATATTTCATGCACTATAACAAAGATATTTGTATAGCTATTGGGTTGCTGCAAAATTACTTGATGACTGTTAGACCTAGTTTAGGTCTGGGGATGATGGCATTGCTTGCTTTTGGTGTGCCTATATCCATTGCGATTTGTCTGTTTAGAGGTTTAGAAATTGCCAAGGGAGTATTTTCTGGCTTCTAGAATTTCTACCTAAGTTCTATTGTTAGCATAGACATGTTTTGAGAAACAAAGAAAGGTTTCAATGTTCTTGATTATGTCTTCGTGTCTTCATTCAGAAAACTAGCTAGGGTTCATCTACCTATTCCATAAACTGTATATTTTATCTTTGATCTCCTTTTGCTTTTTCCTGGTACTAAGAGCTGTATTTTGGAAATTAGGTTGGGGGTTGCAAATTTTGATATTGTAATCCTAAGAGTTTAATTTTAAATCTCTTAAAATTATTTTTTTAAAATAATTATATAAATTAATTGAATTATACTCTATATTACTCCTCTTGCTTTTGTTGAAGAATGACATGATATTTTTAATAAAAATTGTTGTAATTTTTGTTTTAGATGCTTTCATAATCTCATATATGATTGATTGATATTTTAATAATTGATCATTGGACATTGCAATATAATCAAACCTGTAGTACACCTAAAGTTTCAAATCAAGGACGAAGCTAGACGGCAGGTAGGGTCTCACCAGCCTTAGGCTCTCCAACTTCTTTTATTTTTAGATTTTTTTTAAGGAAAAAAAGAAAAATTCTATTTTGGCCCCAACAATTTATATTTTGATTTTAGCCCCTCAACATAAATTCTTTGGTTTAACTCTTGTTTCAAGTTATCCATATCATGTCGATTAAGAATTTATCTTTTACATATAAATTTGATAATTAAATTTTTTTACATAAAAAAATAGTCAAACATTTTAGTTTACTTGAAATTTCGCGTGCTTGTTCTACTATATAATATGAAATGCAACAATAGAATTAAACAAATAAAAACCATCTAAAAATAATAAAATATAGAAGTAAATTAATTTCACATTATCGTAGATGAGTCCCTCGTAGATATATATGCTTAGTATTGGACATTCGAATCGAGGCAAAAAATGCTTTGAACAAAAGGCTTTTGAATATAGTTATAAAAATAAATAAATAAAAAATGATTTTGCCAACATGCTGACACTAAAAAAGGATTCTCTTATCGACGTGCGTGAAAAAGAACTACAAATATATAATTGTAGCATAATTTATTGCCAATATACAAATACTATATAATTTTTCAAAATTATAATAGAATGATTAATCATTCATTCAAAAATCTTTTTTTATGTGAGATATAATTTATGGAACGCATCTCTAATAAATGTTAATCAAGAAACATAAACTTGATCGAAGTTGCCCAAAGATGAGTATTCTATAATTTATATAAGCCTTCTAGTTTATTTTTTTATTTTTTTGATAATTATCTTATAATGATACATAGGTAATTTGTATATACTAGATTGGGATCCTATACCAAATGATTAATTAGAGTTATCACACTATCAAGGAGTCTATATTCTAATTAACACTTGAAATAGAGTTTGATTACTCTAAAATTTGAATAGGATTTATTTAAATAATATTTCCTCAAAAATAATTAAAATAATTATATTGGTCTACTTAGTTATCATGTGGACCTCATAAAGTTTAACATTCTTCTACTTAGCCCATATGATAAACTTGAATAGGTAATATTTAGATTCAAACGTTAATATGACTATAAGTTACTTGAGCCCAACCCCCACTTAATTAAAGATTCTCATAACACAAATCATAGCAATAGCATTCTTATCTGAATATTTTTTTCCTTGTATTATTATGAGTTATCATCCGTAAAAGAGCACTTTATGAGATAATACTTTATAAATAAAACTAGTTCAAAGTCCAATCAACATGTAAACTTTATGTTCATAAACTAAAACATGTCAATAAACTCTAAAATTAAGAAAACAACAAAATTAAAGAAGCCAAATACATCTTAATAGAATCTAACAAGCTTCAAATGATCCACATGAAGTTTAAATTGTTTTTTGACAATGCTTTAGTCATGTGATCTACTATTATTAAATCTGTACCGATGTGTTAGATATCTATTTCTTACTTCTTATAGAGTTTTTAACAACAAAATACTTTATATCTATTTGCTTGTTATGAATTCTACTTTTATTATTCTTAGAAGATCATACTGCATAAGAATTGTCACAATAGATCATTAATGGCCTTGCTGATAGGTCAAACCAGAGCTAAAATATCTTAAACTTAAGGCTTATAATGTTACCCCATAACAAATTCCTTTGGTAGCTTTAATATAACCAAAGCCAAAATTACTTTAATATCTACCAAGCATTTATAATACAAACCTTATATCAAGTTTTATAAATAAAATTGACCGTAGACAAGGCTAAAAATACTAGATGCATATACAATACTCTTATATGCTTCTTTTCTAAATCATTTAGAGATGTTAGCTTAAACTAAATTTATTCTTTCGGTATTTGAAATACTATAGGTGAATACTTTTGCATCTTAAATCTTTTCAAAACATTGTTGATATAGGCTTCTTAAGATAGAATTAATGTCTTTTGAAACCTATCTCTTTAAGCCTTCATATCTATGACTTACGAAGTTTCACCCAAATTTTTCATATTAAAGCTTTGAGAAAAAAACCTTTTGTGTCATGTAATAAAGCCAAATCATGGCTTTCTAGGAGAATACTAGCAACATAAAAGGCTAACATTATGAGCTTACTCCCACTAACTTTAAGTTATATTCAATGATCAATAACATCTTTAGTGAAAAACCAAATGATGTCACAACAATCAAAAACTTTATATACCATTGATAAGATGTTTGTTTTAGTCTATATATTGATTTATTTAATTTGCAAACTATTTTTAAATAAACTTTCAAGTTATGTCATGTATACATCTTCCCTAGATCCCTTTCTAAAAGAGTTGTTTTTCCATATCCATTTAACATAACTGGAGAGAAATTATCATGGTAATCAATAACTTTCTTTTCAAGTGAAACCATTAGCCATAGTATAACCTTCTATCATTCAACATTACCAAATGGTAATTCATTGAGTTCCTAGACTAGATCATTAGCCATTGATTCCATCTCTTCTACCATAGTTTTATGCCAAATTATAAATTTGCACATTCATACCTGTGAAAATGAGATTGGATCTACCTTAAGTCTAATATCAAAATCAGATTCCTAGGGGTGTACAACATAATCACTAGAAATCGCTAATTTCCTTACATTGTAGGACCTCTTAATTCTACTATTTCTTGTACATTTTGTACACTTGTAGTAGCATTATTAGTGAGATTTATTATTCTTTCATAAACGTTATTCTTGATTTTTTTTGTTTGCTAGTCAATTTTGTAGGTTTGTTTTAAGAAACAATTAAGTTTTTTGCAAGAGATCAATCCAACTTAATTTTTTCCTCAATATCAACCTAATTCCCATTGGATTCATGATCCACAAGAAATTTAGTATTTCTAACTTTAACAATTCTAGATGAATTTTAAGAAATAATAAAACTATAACCCTTTAAATTAATTGCCTAACCAATTCCTGCCAATTGTTCTTGATCTAGTTTCCTTATGTTTGGGTTTTAAATCTTTACTCTAATTGGATAATCCAAGTTCCTAAATTTCTTAAGCTAAATTCTATCTATTCTATAAATCCAACTAGTTTAGTTGAAACTTTATCTAAGACATAAAAAGCAATCTTAATGCATCACTCCTTAAACTTAGGAAAATATGTATAATCTCTAAAAATTATTATGCTTTCTTTAACTTTTTTTGTGGACTTGTTAGTCTATTTTTCGCTTAATGTAACTAATGTAAGCATCAAACTCAAAAGTTTTAAGGACTCCAACATTTATCAATCTCAAAATTTCTATATAGAAATATGACACAATTTTTATACCACAATCCACTAGAGTTTTCATAGAACAACTTTTACAACCAGAAATCATTTGTATAATTAATGAACTATTCTCACAATCAATATCCAAATTAATGATAAACAACAATAAAAACATTTTCTTTGAAATTTGAACAATAGTGTTGTAAAATTTCAAGCTCATTTTAGAAAATTTCTAAAACGAAAGATTAAAATTTGATTAAAATTTCTTTAGGTTTTAAAACAAATCTTCATTTCAAAATGATTCCAAAAGTCATTATCAATTTCCAGGGTAGATATTTCTTCTACTTTCTTTAAGTTTCATGCCCTTATGAAATCGTACATGGCTATAGAAATATAATACGTTGAACTTAGGTCCAATCACCATGTATTATAAAGAACATCAATAAAAAAATTCATACAAAAATGAGTGTACTTTTATTTTTAAGCCTTGTATTATATTTTAGGCAATCTGTTCATAAGTTTCTAAGTTAATGCAAAAAATGATGAATTTCATACTATTTTCCTTTATTGGCATTTTTCCTTCTTCACTATTAAAACACATCTGCCTTACTTGTCAAATTTCTTCTTTAAGTCACTAGTCAAACTGTATCTAGTTTCTTATTCTTTTAATCTCCCTTCCTCTTAAACACATAGCTAAGAGTTCACATATAAACCATTTTCTTTATATGTGTTTCGAATAGTCTATACTTATTAAGAAGAGAGTTGAGTATTAAAGTGACGAGCAATTACTCAAAACAACTCAATTCTGAAAATATAAGTCAAGCAACAATATCTCTTAAATCCTATAAGTGCTCATGCACAACTTTTAGAACTGTTACACTTTACTCATAAAAGCTTCTTTTTCAAGATGGCAGCCAAAATCTTATCAAATTTAACAAACTAGTCTTTAGTGCCTTTCTTAGATTTCTTTCATTGTACATCCAAGTCCATTTCCATTTTACTTATTTGATTCGTTAAGGATTAGTTGTCCACTTGAAGAGCCAAGTCAAGGCCTTTAAACCTAAATTTAGCTTAATTTACTTCTTTTAATTAAAGTAATTTTTCATCACTAAATAGCATTAAATTTAAGTGGCCTTGTTAATCCTAGTAGTATAAATTGTTACAAAATGCAATGAAATTATGCCTTAATCAAATAAATAACTTTATAGTCAAATGTAAATTCAAAACTTTCTGCGGGAGAGTGTGTCATGCATATGAATTTCCAAAAATTTAATGATAAAATAATAATCTTGAAACACAGAAATTAAATAACCCATATCTATGGGCCTTGGAAGATCTAACTTTAATGCTATATTATTTTATCCTTTAACTATTACAAAATTGATTATCTTCCCATGGGGCTAAATAACTAATTTCATGGTATAGCTCTTTATGGATGCCATTTTCCTTATGTAGTAATTTAAAAAGAAAACCTTTATGATAAATAACTACTATTTTATCTAAATCAATGAACTTAAGATACAGTGGCTTTTTTTAAGCTAATGATTTAAAATTCTAATAATAACATCCAATATGTATGCATTAAAATTTATTACATATCACTAGTAATTCCTTATCGATGTCATTTTGCTTATATAATTATTTATTGAAAATTTTATTTTAAATAACTACATATTTTTATGTAAAACAATCTACTAAAGATGTTGTGACTACTCTTAGGCTTAATTATTTAGAACTTTAATAATGACATCCTAAATATGTGAAAAAAAAAAAACTTTACTACATATCAATAATAATTGCAATGGATTATGATATTAAATAATGGTAACTTATTACAATTATATCATAAACAATTACATATTAATGTACTTTCTTCATGTAATTTCTTAAAGAAAATTGCTAATTTTATATAAATTAGTCAAACTTAAGATGCTAAGGCTAATAACAAGTAAGTGATTTAAATTCTCAATAATGACATAATATATGGATATTGCATACATGATTTAATAACTCATAAAATATATGCCAAGTAATAAATTTCATGGCATAAAATTTTGTAATTATCATTTACTGTATATAATTATTTAAAGAGAAATTCTTTATTTTAAATAACTATGAACTTACCTAAATCAAATAACTTAAAACAGTGTGGCTAACACCAAGCTAGTGATTTAAATCCTTAATAATGATATTAAGTCTTTATGTAATAAAAATTTACATACGTTAATAGAATATTAATTTGTCAAGTAATAACATACTTCCAAATCATGACTAAACATTCCATGAGATACTTGCTATTAATCACATAAAATATGCATAAGATCATAATGTTTTATTTCATATGTATGTGCATGTTAACATTATAATTCCAAAAAAAAGCTTTATCATATGAATATGCACCTAACTTTAGGTTGAAAGTATGAATTTGTTATATTTTATAGGGATAGTGTATACTGTCAAAATGTTCTCAACATATCGAAATATTTTTATCATGAAATAAAATTACAAAATTCTTATGCATAAACATATTTATTATTCAATTGAACATAAATATTGAATAGTAAATATTTCAAAAATTTCAAAAATTATAGAAAAATAATTAAAACAAAAAATAAAAATCGAGTATATTTGAAAAACCGGACCAAACTAGCCAACTAGGCCACCACATATGCCACCCCAGACGTGTGTACTTTAACTGGGATGCTAAACATTTCTCCTGTTTTACTTGACCCATTTGGGTCTATTTGATAATTTTGACCTATTTCTCATGTTTTTGGGTAATTTTTCATGTAATTAACAACACCTAAACATGATTTGGCAGAAGATTTACATAGCTCACGCAAATTATCGTTTAATAATCAAAATTTTTAGGTTTTAAAAACCATAACAGACCTTATTTTATTTGCTTAGATTTCACGTAATTTGTTCTTGTCTTTAAATCAAGAATTTATAAAAAAAACTAATTCATAAATTTTACAAAACTATTCTTTAGATGTCATCATATCATGAGAAAAGAAAAAAAAATTAATAAAACATATTAAACCATATACTGTTGTAATGAATTTTCATGCTTTGTAGGAGTAATTCATTAGTCCTTTAGTGGACATTGCATATCGCTATAACAAAGAAAGTCGAGATAAAGAAACATAAATTTGATGCGTTATGTTTTTTAATGTTTTATCGTATTAATTTAATGCAAACACTTATTACGTGCTTGACTAATATGCAAAAAAAATTGTTATACAACCCACCTTTATAATCCGAACAAAGTACTTAGAGAATTTGGTTTGATACCATATGTAATATTTAGTTTAAGAAACATGCCTTAAACCATTTTTGAAAAAAAAAATGCAATCTGTTTCAAGCACATGAATATGAATATTTTGTATAAGCTTTGTAGTTTATTTCTTTAATTTTTAATAATTACCTTATGATAGTACATAAATAATTTATATAGATTAGATTAGGGATCTATATTAAATGACTAATTAGAATTGTATCTTATCATTATGGAATCTATATTTTAGTTAGCAACTAAGTAAAATTTAATTAGTTTCAACTGTTATCATTAGAGTTTCATCTTGAATAGGATTTTACTGTATAATATTACCTCAATAATAATTAAATAATTGTTTTGGTCCATTTAATTATCATACGAGTCACATAAAGTTCAACATTTTATTTTTTGGCAATTGTAATTATTAATGATTGAACTTTGATCACAGAAAATTAATAGTGCAACACCCTACCAAAAATTACTTAAACATAAATTCCTTTCGATACATTATATAAAAAGCTTTTAAATTTCTCAAATGGAATTAAAATAATGACAAATATACCTTTTATTAATTTTATTAATTTTTAATTTTTCCACGAGAGAGTATCTCTCACCATTATTTCAATTATTTGTATATGATAGGTGCATCTATAATACCAATGTAGAATAGATTATAATGTAATTTCAACTAGAATTCTATATAGTATTTCCAGAACAAATTAGATTTCACAATTTTTAGATATTTTGAATCTTTTTTTGACAATTATTTTAAAATTTAAATGATAATGGTAAGAGATATAACTTGAAGAAAAGTGATTAAATGCTTTGTAATTATTGCAAGCCTAAAATGTGATTGAAAAAATTTTTAAAATCATATATTTTTAAAAAATTATTTGATGCTATAAGATATTTGGATACTTTTATTTAAAAAGTATACAAATTATATACATGTTTAATGATGTCATATGTGTAGTAGTAAAAAGTTATATGATATCATATGTGGCATTTTTTTGAAAGGTAAAATATGTAAATAGCCTTCCTTATTATTTACACTATAGCTTGGATTTGGTTATTTTATAAATCGATTAAATAAGTTAGTATTACTTGACTTGTGATATTATATTGAACCAATCCATTTAAAATTAGTATAAATTTACTTATAATATTTATAAGAGTAGAGAAGAAAGAAAAAAAATGTATAAAACCAAAAATTGAATATAAAATGAGTAAACAAAGACCAAATCTATAGACATAGAATGGAGAATAGACTTAAAAAAAGGGCCTTGGAGGAGACCCAGTGTATGTTACCATTGTCATTGAATTGCTAAGCTTAGCAACGCCGCACAAATGTTGAATTTGACAATTTAGATCACAATTTTAAACGTGACACAAGTTATAGGTATAATATAAAAATAATTAAAACATAATATAAAACATAAAAATAACAGAAAATGTTAGATTATTGCTAGACCTAAACCGGATTTTTTTAGTGACATTTTTCTTCCTTTTTCTTCTTGTAGGTTTTTTTTTTTAATTTTAAAAAAGCTTGAATTATTTTATTTTTTAAGTAAAATTTTGCACTTTTATTGTACTTAAATAAATCTTTGTTTCAAGTAAAAAAAATGATTTATGTTAAAAGATTATTTAATTGTAAATTAAAAATTATGACTTATTTGAATACAAATTAAATGTCAATTACTTTTTTAGGTGCAAATTAAAAGTTAATAGTTTATTTGTAC
>JBBYHM010038288.1:26788-51342 GCA_038381775.1 Adansonia rubrostipa
ATCAATATCATTTATACCAACGAGGGGAACATGATTGCAATGCCAAATTGCAAAAAGAATAGAGATTATTATAAGAATCCAAGTTTGTCTCATTTGACAAACAGACTTTGGTTATAAGGAAAATGGTAGAAAATAAAGTTTTTCCTGCCAAACCAAAACATCGATATCATGTATCCCAATGAGGAGAACATGAATGTAGTGCGAAATTACAAAAAAAAAATTAGATTATTATGGGAATCCAAGTTTGTCTCATTTGATGAATGAACATTGATTATAAGGAAAATCGCAAAAAAGAAAAAGCTTTTCTTGCCAAACCAAAGCATCAATACCATGTATGCCAATGAGGAAAACATGATTGTAGTGCCCAATCACAAAAAGAATTAAGATTATTACGAGAACCTAAGTTTGTCATGTTTGACGGATGAATGTTGATTATAGGGAAAATGGTGGAACAGAAAGCTTTTCTAGCCAAACCAAAGCATCAATATTGTGTATCCTAATTAGAAGAACATGATTGTAGTGCCCAATCACAAAAGAATAGAGATTATTGTGAGAATCCAAGTTTGTCTCATTTCACAGATGAACTTTGATTATGAGGAAAATAGTAAAATACAAGCTTTTCTTGCCAAATCCAACATTAACATCGTGTATCCAAATGAGAAGAACATGGTTGTAGTCCTAATCACAAAAAGAATAGAGATTATTATAAGATTCCAAGTTTTGTGTCATTTAACAAATGAACTTTAATTATAAGGAAAATGGTGCGAAAGAAAGCTTTTGCAGCCAAATCAAAGTATCAATATTGTGTATCCGAAAGAGGAGAGCATGGTTATTGTGCCCAACTACAAAAATAATTAAGATTATTATAAGAATCCAAGTTTGTCTCATTTAACAGATGAACTTTGATTATAAGGAAGATAGTGGAAAGGAAAGCTTTTCCCGCCAAACCAAAGCATCAATATCAGGTATACCAAAGAGAAGAACATGATAGTAGTGCCCAATTGCAAAAAGAGTGGAGATTATTATGAGAATACATGTTTATCTCTTTTCACGAATGAACTTCAATTATAAGGACAATGATGGAAATAAAAGCTTTTATTCCCATACCATAGCATTAACATCATGTATCCCAATGAGAAAAACATGGTTGTAGTGCCCAATCACAAAATGAATGGGGATTATTACGAAGATCCAAGTTTGTCTCTTTTGACAAATGAACTTCGATTTTAAGAAAAATGGTGAAAAGGAAAGCTTTTCCCCTTAAACCAAAGCATCAAATCATTTATGCGAATGAGGAGAACATGATTGTAGTACCCAACCATAAAAAAATGGAGATTATTATGAGAATACAAGTTTATTTTATTTCATGAATGAACTTTGATTATAAGGAAAATGGTGAAAAGAAATGCTTTTCTTGCCAAACCAAAGCATTAACATCGTCCATTCGAATGAGGAAAACATGGTTGTAGTGCCCAATCACAAGAAGAATGGAGATTATTATGAGAATCCAAGTTTGTCTCATTTGACAAATGAGCTTTGATTATAAGGAAAATGGTAGAAGGGAGGGCTTTTCCTACCAAACCAAAACATCAGTATCGTGTATCCCAATGAGAAAAACATGAATGTAGTGCCCAATTGGAAAAAGAATTAAGATTATTATGAGAATCCATGTTTGTCTCATTTGACGGATGAACCTTGATTATAAGGAAAATGGTGGAATGAAAAGCATTTCCTACCAAAACGAAGCATCAATATCATGTATGCCAATGAGGAGATTATGATTATAGTGCCCAATCACAAAAAGAATGGACATTATTATTGGAATACAAGTTTGTCTCACTTCATGGATAAACTTTGATTACAAGGAAAATAGTGAAAAGGAAAGATTTTCTTAACAAACGAAAGTAGTATCATCATGTATCCCGAAGAGGAAAACATGGTTGTAATGCCTAATGAAAAAAAATTGGGATTATTATGAGAAGCGAAGTTTGTGTCATTTGATGAAAGAACTTTGATTATAAGGAAAATGGTGGAAAAGAAAGCTTTTCCTACCAAACCAAAGCATTAACTTTATGTACCCAATAAGGAGAAAGTGCTTATAGTGCCTAATCATAACAAGAATGGAGATTATTATGAGAATCCAAGTTTAACTCATTTGATAGATGAACGTTGATTGAAAAGAAAATAGTGGAAATAAAAAGCTTTTCCTGCTAAACTAAAATATCAATATCGTGTATCCTCAAGAGGAAAACATGGTTGTGTGCCCAACTACCAAAAGAATTGAGATTTTTACAAGAATCCAAGTTTGTCTCATTTAACGGACGAACTTTGATTATAAGGAAAATGGTAGAAAGAAAAGTTTTTCATGCTAAACTAAAGTATCAATATCATGTATACCAATGAAGAGAACATGATTGTAGCGCCAAATCATAAAAAGAATGGAGATTATTACAAGAATACAACTTTATCTCATTTTACGAACAAACTTTGATTATAAGGAGAATGGTGAAAAAAGAAGCTTTTATTCCCAAAACCAAAGCATTAACATTGTGTTTCCCAAAGAGAAGAACATGGTTGTAATGCCCAATCACGAGAACAATGGAGATTTTTACGAGAATCCAAGTTTGTCTCATTTGGTAAATGAACTTTAATTATAAGGAAAATGGTAGAAAATAAAGCTTTTCTTGCCAAATCAAACATCAATATCATGTATCCCAATGAGCAGAACATGAATGTAATGCCCAATTACAAAAAAAATTGAGATTATTATGGGAATCCAAGTTTGTCCCATTCAACAAATAAACTTTGGTTATAAGGAAAATGGAAAAAATGAATGCTTTTTTTGCCAAACCAAAGCATCAATATCATGTATGCCAACAAAGAGAACATGATTATAGTGCCAAATCACAAAAGGAATAGAGATTATTATAAGAATCCAAGTTTGTTTTGTTTGACAAATGAACTTTAATTATTAGGAAAATGGTGGAAAAGAAAGCTTTCCTGCTAAACCAAAATGTCAGTATCGTGTATCCCAAAGAGGAGAATATGGTTGTAGTACCAAATCATAAAAAAAAATGGAGATTATTACGACCATCTAAGTTTATCTTATTTGACGTATGAACTTTGATTATAAGAAAAATGGTGGAAAGGAAAGCTTTTCCCGCCAAACCAAAGCATCAATATCATGTCTGCCAATGAGGAAAACATGATTATGTGTCCAATCACAAAAAGAATGGATATTATTACAAGGATGCGCGTTTCCCATCATTTCACTGATGAACTTCGATTATAAAGAAAATGGTGAAAGAAAAGCTTTTCTTTCCAAACCAAAGCATTAACATCATGTATCCCAATGAGGAGAACATGGTTGTGGTACCCAATTACAAAAAGAATTGAGATTATTATGAGAATCCAAGTTTGTCTTGTTTGACAGACAAACATTGATTATATGGAAAATGCTGGAACAGAAAGCTTTTCCAGCCAAACCAAAGCATCAATATCATGTATCCTAATAAGAAGAACATGATTGTAGTGCCCAATCACAAAAACAATGGAGATTGTTGTGAGAATCCAAGTTTGCCTCATTTAGCGGATGAACTTTGATTACAAAGAAAATGGTGAAAGGATAACTTTTCTTGCCAAATCCAAGATTAACATCGTGTATCCTAACGAGAAGGACATGGTTATAGTCCCAATCAGAAAAAGAATGGAGATTATTACGAGATTCCAAGTTTGTCTCTTTTGATAAACAAACTTTGATTATAAGGAAAATAGTGCAAAAAAAAGCTTTTGCGATCGAATAAAGTGTCAATATTGTATATCCCAAAGTAGAGAGCATGGTTCTAGTGCCCAATTAGAAAAAAATTAAGATTATTACAAGAATCTAAGTTTGTCTCATTTGACAAAAAAACTTTGATTATAAGGAAGATGGTGGAATAGAAAGATTTTTTCTCCAAACCAAAGCATCAATATCATGTATACCAATGAGGAGAACATGATTGTAGTGCCTAATCACAAAAAGAATGGAGATTATTACTAGAATGCAAGTTCGTCTCATTCCACGAATGAGCTTTGATTATGAGTAAAATGGTGAAAAGAAAAGCTTTTATTCCCAGACCACAGCATTAACATCGTGTATCCCAATGAGGAGAACATGGTTGTAGTGCCCAATTACAAAAAGAATTGAGATTATTATGAGAATCCAAGTTTGTCTCGTTTGATGGATGAACGTTGATTATAAGGAAAATAATGGAATGAAAAGCTTTTTCGGCCAAAGCAAAACATCAATATCCTGTACCCCAATTAGGAAAACATGAACGAAGTGCCTAAATACAAACAAAATTGACATTATTACGAGAATTCAAGTGTGTCTAATTTGACAAACAAACTTTAATTATAAGGAAAATGGTGAAAAGAAAAGCTTTTGTTGCCAAACCAAAGAATTAACGTAGTGTATCCCATAGAGGAGAACATGGCTGTAGCGCCCAATTGCAAAATGAATTTAGATTATTATGAGCATCCAAGTTTGTCCCATTTGATGAACAAACTTTGATTATAAGGAAAATAGTGGAAATGAAAGCTTTTCCTATAAAACCAAAGCATCAATATCATGTCTACCAATAAGGAGAACATGGTTGTAGTGCCCAATCACAAAAAAAATGGAGATTATTACAGGAATACAAGTTTGTCCATTTCATGGATAAACTCTGATTATAAGGAAAACGTTGAAAAGAAAAGCTTTTCTTACCAAACCAAAGCTTTAACATCATGTATCCCAATAAGTAAAGCATGGTTGTAGTGCCCAATTACAAAAAGGATTGAGATTGTTATGAGAATTCAAGTTTGTCTGAATGGACGGATGAACATTGATTACAAGGAAAATGGTGGAAAGAAAAGTTTTTCTTGCCAAACTAAAGCATCAGTATTGTGTATCCCAATAAGGAGAACTTGATTATAGTGCCCAATCACAAAAATAATAGAGATTATTACGAAAATACAAGTTTGTCTTATTTCACGGATGAACTTTGATTATAAGGAAAATGGTTAAAAGAAAAGCTTTTATTCCCAAACCACAGCATTAACATCGTGTATCCCAATTAGCAGAACAAGGTTGTAGTGCCCAATTACAAGAATAATGGAGATTATTATGAGAGTCCAAGTTTGCCTTATTTGACAAATGAACTTTGATTATAAGAAAAATGGCAAAAAAGAAAGCTTTTCCTAACAAACCAAAACAAAAATATTATGCATCCAAATGAGGAGAACATGGTTGTAGTGCCTAATCACAAAAAGAATGGAGATTATTATAAGAATACAAGTTTGTCTCATTTCATGGATGAACTTTGATTATAAGAAAAATGGTAAAAAGAAGAGCTTTTATTCCCAGACCATAGCATTAACATCATCTATCCCAATGAAGAGAACATGGTTGTTATGCCCAATCATAAGAATAATGGATATTGTTACAAGAATCCAAGTTTGTCTCATTTGACAAATGAACTTTGATTATAAGGAAAATAGCAAAAAAGAAAGCCTTTCCTGCCAAACCAAAATATCAATATCAATATCGTGTATTCCAATGAGGAGAACATGGATGTAGTGCTCAATTAGAAAAAAAAATTATATTATTACGAGAATCCAAGTTTATCTCATTTGATAGACGAACTTTGATTATAAGGAAAATGGTAGAAAGAAAAGTTGTTCCTGCCAAACCAAATCATCAATATCATGTCTGCCAATGAGGAGAACATGATTGTAGTGCCTAATCATGAAAAGAATGGAGATTATTACAAGAATACAAGTTTGTCTTATTTCATGCATGAACTTTGATTATAAGGAAAATGGTGAAAATAAAAAATTCTCCTGCCAAACCAAAGCATTCACATCATGTATCCTAATGAGGAGAACATGGTTGTAGTGCCCAATTACAAAAAGAACTGAGATAATATGAGAATCCAAGTTTGTCTTAATTAATGGATGAACATTGATTACAAGGAAAATGGTGGAAAGAAAAGCTTTTCCTGCCAAACCAAATCATCAATATCGTGTATCCTAATAACGAGAACATGATTGTAGTGGCCAATCACAAAAAGAATGGAGATTAATAAGAGAATCTATGTTTGTCTCATTTTACTGATGAACTTCGATTATAAGGAATATGGTGGAAAGAAAAGCTTTCTTGCCAAACCAAAGTGTTAACATTGTGTATCCCAATGAGTAGAGCATGGTTTTAGTGCCTAATTACAAAAAGAATTTAGGTTATTATAGGAATCCAAGTTTATCTCATTTGACAGATGAACATTGATTATAAGGAAAATAGTGCAAAAGAAAGCTTTATCTTCCAAACCAAAACATCAATATCATGTATCCCAACAAGGAGAACATAGTTATAGTGCCCAATCACAAAAAGAATAGAAATTATTGTGCGCATCCAAGTTTGCCTTATATGACGTGCAAACTTTGACTATAAGGAAAATGGTAGAAAGGAAAGCTTTTCCTGCTAAACCAAAGTATCAATATCATGTTTGGCAATGAGGAGAACATAATTATAATGTCTAGTCACAAAAAGAATGGACATTAATATAGGGATGCACGTTTCTCTCATGTCACAGATGAAGTTTGATTATAAGGAAAATGGTAGAAAGAAAAGCTTTTCTTACCAAACTAAAGCATTATCATTATGTATTGTAGGGCCTAATTACTAAAAGAATTAAGATTATTATGAGAATCAAAGTTTGTCTCATTTGATAGATGATCATTGATTATAAGGAACATGGTGGAACGAAAAGCTTTTCCAGCCAAACCAAAGCATCAATATCATGTATCCCAATGAAGAGAACATGACTGCAGTGTCCAAACACAAAAAGAATGGAGATTATTATGAGTATACAAGTTTGTCTCATTTCACGGATAAACTTTGATTATAAGGAAAATGGTGAAAAGAAAAGCCGTTATTTGCAGACCACAAGTGGAACGAAAAGCTTTTCCAGCCAAACCAAAGCATCAATATCATGTATCCCAATGAAGAGAACATGACTGCAGTGTCCAAAACACAAAAAGAATGAAGATTATTATGAGTATACAAGTTTGTCTCATTTCACAGATAAACTTTGATTATAAGGAAAATGGTGAAAAGAAAAGTCGTTATTCACAGACCATAACATTAACATCGTGTATCCCAATGAGGAGAACATGGTTGTAATTCCCAATCACAAGAATAATGGAGATTATTATGAGGATGCACGTTTATCTCATTTCACGGATAAAGTTTGATTATAAGGCAAATGGCAGAAAGAAAAACTTTTCTTGCCAAACCAAAGCATTAACATCATGTATCCCAATAAGGGGAACATGGTTGTAGTACCCAATTACAAAAAAAATTAAGATTCTTACGAGAATCCAAGTTTGTCTCATTTGATGGACAAACATTGATTATAAGGAAAATAGAGGAACAGAAAGCCTTTTCGGCCAAACCAAAGCATCAATATCATGTATCCTAATGAAAAGAACATGATTGTAGTGCCCATCACAAAAAGAATGGAGATTATTATGAGAATCCATGTTTATCTTATTTCATGGATGAACTTTGATTGTAAGGAAAATGGTGAAAAAAAACCCTTTATTCATAGACCACAGCATTAACATCGTGTATCCCAATAACGAGAACATGGTTGTGTGACCAATTATAAAAAAAAATCAAGATTATTAGGAGAATCCAAGTTTGTCTCAATTGATGAATGAACATTAATTATAAGGAAAATGATAGAAAGGAAAGTATCTCTTACCAAACCAAAGCATTAATATCATGAATCCTAATGAGAACATGATTGTAGTGCCCAATCATAAAAAGAATGGAGATTGTTAAAAGAATCCAAGTTTGTCCCATTCGATAGATGAACTTTGACTATAAGGAAAACTACAAAAAGAAAGCATTTCCTGCTGAACCAATGCATTAATACCATGAATGCAAATAAGGAGAACATGATTGTAGTGCCAAATCATAAAAAGAGTAGAGATTATTACAAGAATACAAGTTTGTCTCATTTCACAGGTGAACTTTGATTACAAGGAAAATGGAGAAAATAAAAGTTCTTGCCAAACCAAAGCATTAACATCATGTATCCCAATGAGAAGAACATGGTTGTAGTGCCCAATCATAAAAGGAATAGAGATTATTGCAAGAATCCAAGTGTGTCTCATTGATAAATGAACATTGATTATAAGGAAAATGGTGCAAAAGAAAGCTTTTCCTGCAAAACCAAAATGTCAATATCATGTATCCCAAAGAGGAGAACATGGTTGTAGTGCCCAATCACCAAAAAAATGGAGATTATTACAAGCATCCAACTTTGTCTCATTTGACGTATGAACTTTGATTATAAGGAAAATGGTGGAAAGGAAGCTTCTCTTGCCAAACTAAAGCATTAATATCATGTCTGCCAATAAGGAGAACATGATTGTAATGTCCAATCACAAAAAGAATAGGGATTATTATAGGGATGCACGTTTGCCTTATTTTACAGATGAAGTTTGATTATAAGGAAAATGATGGAAAAAAAAACTTTTCTTGCCAAACCAAAGCATTAGCATCATGTATCCCAATGAGGAGAACATGGTTGTTATGCCCAATTATAAAAGGAATTGAGATTATTATGAGAATCGGAGTTTGTCTCATTTAACAGATGAATATTGATTATAAGGAAAATGGTGGAACGAAAAATTTTCCTGGCCAAACCAAAGCATCAATATCATGTATCCCAATAAGGAGAAAATGATTGTAGTGCCCAATCATAAAAAGAATAGAGATTATTGTAAGAATCCAAGTTTATCTCATTTCACGAATGAACTTTTAAGGAAAATAGAGAAAAAAAAGCCTTTATTCCTAGACCACAGCATTAACATCGTGTATCCCAATGACAAGAACGTGGTTGTAGTGCCCAATTACAAAGAGAATTAAGATTATTACGAGAATCCAAGTTTGTCTTGATTGACAGATGAACATTGACTACAAGGATAATGGTGGAAAGGAAAGCATCTCTTGCCAAACCAAAGCATCAATGTCATGTAAACAAATGAGGAGAACATGATTGTAATACCCAATCACAAAAAGAATAAAGATTGTTAAGAAAATCCAAGTTTGCCTCATTTGATAGATGAACTTTGATTATAGGAAAAATTAAGAAAAAAAATCATTTCCTACCAAACCAATGCATTAATACCATGAATACAAATGAGGAGAACATGATTGTAGTGCTAAATCATAAAAAAAGTGGAGATTATTACGAGAATACAAGTTTGTCTTATTTCACGAGTGAACTTTGATTACAAGGAAAATGGTGAAAAAGAAAGTTCTTGCCAAACCAAAGCATTACCATCATGTATCCTAATGAGGAAAACATGGTTGTAGTGCTCAATCATAAAAAGAATGAAGATTATTACGAGAATCCAAATGTGTCTCATTGACAGATGAACATTGATTATAAGGAAAATGGTGTAAAAGAAAGCTTTTCCTGCCAAACTAAAATGTCAATATCGTATATCCCAAAGAGAAAAACATGGTTGTAGTGCCCAATCACAAAAAGAATGGAGATTATTACAAGCATCCGAGTTTATCCTATTTGATGTATAAACTTTGATTATAAGAAAAATAGTGGAAAGAAAGCTTCTTTTGCCAAACTAAAGCATCAATATCATGTTTACCAATGAGGAGAACATGATTGTAGGGTCAAATCATAAAAAGAATAGAGATTATTATAGGGATACAAGTTTGCCTTATTTCATGGAGGAAGTTTGGTTATAAGGAAAATGATTGAAAAAAAGCTTTTCTTGCCGAACCAAAGCATTAGCATCATGTATCCTAATGAGGAGAACATGGTTGTTATGACCAATTACAAAAAGAATTAAGATTATTACAAGAATCCAGGTTTGTCTTATTTCACGGATGAACATTAATTATAAGGAAAATGGTGGAACAAAAAGCTTTCTTGGCCAAACCAAAGCATTAATATCATGTATCCCAATAAGGAGAACATGATTGTAGTGCCCAATCACAAAAAGAATGGAGATTGTTGCAAGAATCCATGTTTGTCTCATTTCATAGATGAATTTTGATTATAAGGAAAACGATGAAAAAACAAGCTTTGCTTGCAAAATCCAAGATTAACATCATGTATCCCAATGAGAAGAACATGGTTGTAATGCCCAATGACAAAAAGAATGGAGATTATTATGAATTCCAAGTTTGTCTCATTTGACAAACAAACTTTGATTATAAGAAAAATGGTGCAAAAGAAAGCTTTTGCGGCCAAATCAAAGTACCAATATCATGTATCCCAAAGAGGAGACCATGGTTGTAGTGCCCAACTGCAAAAAGAATTGAGATTATCACAAGAATCCAAGTTTGTCTCATTTAACGGACGAACTTTGATTATAAGGAAAATAGAGGAACGAAAAGCTTTTCCTGGCAAACAAAAGCATCAATATCTTGTATACCGATGAGGAGAACATGATTTTAGTGCCCAATCCTAAAAAGAATGGAGATTATTACGAGAATACAAGTTTATCTTATTTCATGAATAAACTTTAATTATAAGGAAAATGGTGAAAAAATAGCTTTTATTCCCAGACCATAGCATTAACATCATGTATCCCAATAAGGAGAACATGGTTGTAGTGCCTAATTACAAAAAGAATTAGGATTATTACGAGAATCCAAGTTTATCTTAATTGGTAGATGAACATTGATTATAAGTCAAATTGGGGAAAGGAAAGCTTTTTTTGCCAAGCCAAAGTGTCAGTATCATGTATCCCAATGAGAAAAACATGATTGTAGTGCCCAATCACAAAAAGAATGGAGATTATCAAGAGAATTCAAATTTTTCTCATTTGATGGATGAACTTTGGTTATAAGGAAAATGGCAAAAAAAAGGTTTTTCTTGCTGAACCAAAGCATTAATATCATGCATGCGAATGAGGGGAACATGATTGTAGGGCCCAATCACAAAAAGAATGAAGATTGTTATGAGAATACAAGTTTGTCTCATTTCACAGGCGAACTTTGAGTATAAGGGAAATGTTGAAAAGAAAAGCTTTTCTTACTAAACCAAAACATTAATGTCATGTATCCCAATGAGGAGAACATGCTTTACTGCCTAATGACCAAAAGAATAGAGATTATTGTGAGAATCTAAGTTTGTCTAGTTTGATAGATGAACTTGGTTATAAGGAAAATGGTGGAAAAGAAAGCTTTTCCTACCAAACCAAAATGTGAATATCGTCTATCCTAAAGTGAAGAACATTACTGTATTGCCCAATCATGAAAAGAATAGAGATTATTACGAGCATCTAAGTTTGTCTCATTTGACGTACAAACTTTATTTTTAAGAAAAATGGTGGAAAGGAGAGCTTTTCCTGCCAAACTAAAGCATCAATATCATGTCTGCCAATGAAGAGAACATGATTGCAGTGTCTAATCATAACAAGAGTGGAGATTATTATGCGGATACATGTTTGTCTTAGTTCACAGATAAACTTTGATTATAAGGAAAATAGTGAAAAAAAAAAGCTTTTCCTGCCAAACTAAAGCATTAACATCATGCATCCCAATGAGGAGAACATGGTTGTAGTGCCCAATTAAAAAAAAATTAAGATTATTATGAGAATTCAAGTTTTACTTGTTTGACGGATGAACATTGATTATAAGGAAAATGGTGGAACGGAAAGCTTTTCTGGCCAAACCAATGCATCAATATCATGTATCCCAATGATGAGAACATGATTGCAGTGCCCAATCACAAAAAGAATGGAGATTATTAGGAAAATCTAAGTTTATCTCATTTCACAAATGAACTTTGATTATAAAGAAAATGGTGAAAAGAAGACTTTTCATGCCAAATCCAAGATTAACATCGTGTTTCCCAAAAAGAAGAACATGGTTGTAGTCCTAATCACAAAAAGAATGGAGATTATTATGAGATTTCAATTTTGTCTCATTTGATAAATGAACTTTGATTATAAGAAAAATGGTGCAAAAAAAGCTTTTGCGGCCAAATCAAAGTATCAATATCGTGTATCCTAAAGAGGAGAGCATGGTTGTAGTGCCCAAGTACAAAAAGAATTCAGATTATTACGAGAATCTAGGTTTGTCTTATTTGACAGATGAACTTTGATTATAAGGAAAATGGTGGAACGAAAAGCTTTTGCCGCCAAACCAAACCATCAATATCATGCATACGAACGAGGAGAACATGATTGGTAGTGCCCGATGAGAAAAAGAATGGAGATTATCATGAGAATACAAGTTTGTCTTATTTCACAAATGAACTTTGATTATAAAGAAAATGGTGAAAAGAAAATCTTTTGTTCCCAGACCACAAGCATTAACATCGTGTATCCTAATGAGTAGAACATAGTTGTCGTGCCCAATCACAAAAATAATGAAGATAATTATGAGACTCCAAGTTGCCTTATTTGACAAATGAACTTTGGTTATCAGAAAAATGGTAGAAAAGAAAGCTTTTCCTACCAAACCAAAACAAAATTATCGTGCATCCCAATAAGGAGGACTTGTTGTAGTGCTTAATTACAGAATGAATTAAGATTGTTACAAGAATCCAACTTTGTTTTGTTTGATGAATAAACATTGATTATAAGGAAAATGGTGGAATGAAAAGCTTTTTCAGCCAAACCAAAGCATCAATATCATGTATCCTAATGAGGAGAACATGATTCTAGTGCCCAATAACAAAAAGAATGGAGATTATTACGAGAATCTAAGTTTATCTCATTTTATAGATGACCTTTGATTTTAAGGAAAATGGTGAAAAGAAAAGCTTTTCTTGCCAAGTCCCAGCTTAACAATCTATATCCCAATGAGAAGGACATGGTTGCAGTCCCAATCATAAAAAGAAAAGAGATTGTTATGAGATTTCAAGTTTATCTTATTTTACAAATGAACTTTGATTATATAAAAATAGTGTAAAATAAAGCTTTTACGGCCAAATCAAAGTATTAATATTGTGTATCCCAAAGAGGAAAGCATGGTTGTAGTGCCCAACTGCAAAAAGAATAGAGATTATTACAAGCATCCAAGTCTGTCTCATTCGATAGATGAAAATTGATTATAATGAAAATAGTGGAAAGGAAAGCTTTTCTCACCAAACCAATGCATCAATATCATTATACCAATGAGGAGAACATAATTGTAGTGTCTAATCACAAAAAGAATGGAGATTATTATGAGAATACAAGTTTGTCTCATTTCACAGATGAACTTTGATTAAAAGGAAAATTATGAGAAGAAAAGCTTTTTTCCTAGACCACTACGTTAACATCATGTATCCCAATGAGGAAAACATGGTTGTATTGCCCAATCACAAGAATAATGGAGATTATTACGAGAATCCAAGTTTGTCTCATTTGATAAATGAACTTTGATTATAAGAAAAATGGTAGAAAAGAAAGCTTTTCTTACGAAACCAAAACATCAATATCATGTATCCCAGTGAGGGGAACATGAACGTAGTGCCTAATTACAAAAAAATTGACATTATTATGAGAATCCACGTTTGCATCATTTGATGGATGAACTTTAATTATAAGGAAAATGATGAAAAGAAAAAGCTTTTTCTACAAAACCAATGCATTAACATCGTGTATCCTAAAGAGGAGAACATGGTTATTGTACCCAATCACAAAAAGAATAGAGATTATTATGAGAACCCAAGTTTGTCTCATTTGATAGATGAAATTTGGTTATAGGGAAAATGGTGGAAAAGAAAGCATTTCCTGCCAAAACAAAACATCAATTTCATGTATCACAAAGAGGAGAACATGGTTGTAGTGCCCAATAACAAAATGAATTGAGATTTTTATGAACATCCAAGTTTGTTTCATTTGATGGATGAACTTTGATTATAGGGAAAATGATGGAAAATAAGCTTCTCTTACCAAACAAAAGCATCAATATCATGTCTGCCAATGAGGAGAACATGATTATAATGTCCAATCACAAAAAGAATGGACATTATTATGGGGATGCTATTTGCCCTATTTCACAAACGAAGTTTGATTATAAGGAAAATGATGGAAAAAAAGCTTTTCTTGCCAAACCAAAGCATTAGCATCATGTATCCTAATAAGGAGAACATGGTTGTTGTACCTAATTGTAAAAAGAATTAAGATTATTACAAGAATCCCAGTTTGTCTCATTTGATAGATGAACATTAATTATAAGGAAAATGATGGAATAAAAAGATTTCCTGACCAAACCAAAGCATCAATATCATGTATCCCAATGAGGAGAACATGATTGTAGTGCCCAATCACAAAAAGAACGGAGATTGTTGTGAGAATCCACATTTGTCTCATTTCATGGATGAACTCGATTATAGGGAAAACATTGAAAAGAAAAGCTTTTCTTGCCAAATCCAAGTTTAACATCATGTATCTCAATGAGAATAACAGGGTTGTAGTGCCCAATGATAAAAAGAATAGAGATAATTATGATATTCCAAGTTTGTCTCATTTGACAAACAAACTTTGATTATAAGGAAAATGGTGCGAAAAGAAGCTTTTGTGACCAAATCAAAGTATCAATTTCGTGTATCCCAAAGAAGAGACCATGGTTGTAGTGCCTAACAACAAAAAGAATTAAGATTATCACAAGAATCTAAGTTTATCTCATTTAATGGACAAACTTTGATTATAAGGAAAATGGTGGCATAAAAAGCTTTTCTCGGCCAGCCAAAGCATCAATATCATGCATACCAATGAGAACATGATTGTTGTGCTCAATCACAAAAAGAATAGAGATTATTACGAGAATACAAGTTTGTCTCATTTTACGAATAAACTTTGATTATAAGGAAAATGGTGAAAAGAAAAGCTTTTATTCCTAGACCATAGCATTAACATCATGTATCCCAATAAGGAGAAGATGGTTGTAATGCCCAATTACAAAAAGAATTAAGATTATTACGAGAATCCAAATTTGTCTTAATTAGCAGATGAACATTGATTATAAGGCAAATTATGGAAAAAAAACCTTTTCTTACCAAACCAAAGCATAAATATCATGTATTCTAATAAGGAGAACATGATCGTAGTGCCCAATCACAAAAAATAGAGATTATTAAGAGAATCCAAGTTTTTCTCATTTAATGGATGAACTTTGATTATAAGGAAAATGATGAAAAACAATGTTTTTCCTGTTGAACCAAGGCATTAATATCATGTATACGAATGAGGAGAACATGATTGTAGCACCCAATCACAAGAAGAATGAAGATTGTTATGAGAGTACAAGTTTGTCTCATTTCACAAGCAAACTTTGATTATATGGGAAATGGTGAAAAGAAAAGCTTTTCTTGCTAAACCAAAATGTTGGCATAGTGTATCCCAATGAGGAGAACATGGTTTACTGCCCAATCACAAAAAGAATGGAGATTATTGCGAGAATCCAAGTTTATCTAGTTTGATAGATGAATTTTAGTTATAAGGAAAATGGTGGAAAAGAAAGCTTTTCCTACCAAACCAAAATAAGAATATCGTGTATCCCAAAGATGAGAACATTGTTGTATTGCTCAATCACAAAAAAAAATGGAGATTATTACAAGCATCTAAGTTTGTGTCATTTGATGTACAAACTTTCATTATAAGGAAAATGGTGGAAAGGAAAACTTTTCTTGCCAAACCAAAGCATCAATATCATGTTTGCCAATGAGGAGAACATGATTATAATGTCCAATCACAAAAAGAATGGAGATTATTATGGGATACATGTTTGTCTTATTTTATGGACAAACTTTGATTATAGGGAAAATGCTCGAAAGAAAAACTTTTCTTGCCAAACCAAAACATTAAAATCATGTATCCCAATGAGGAGAACATGGTTGCAGTGCCCAATTACAAAAAGAATTAAGATTATTATGAGAATTCAAGTTTTACTTATTTGACGGATGAACATTGATTTTAAGAAAAATGGTGGAACAAAAAGCTTTTTCGGCCAAAACAAAGCATCAATATCATGTATCCTAATGAGGAGAACATGATTTTAGTGCCCAGTCACAAAAAGAATGGAGATTATTGTCAGAATCCAAGTTTACCTCATTTTATAGATAAATTTCAATTACAAGGAAAATGGTGAAAGGAAAACTTTTCTTGCCAAATCCAAGATTAACATTGTGTATATCAGTGAGAAGAGCATGATTGTTGTCTCAATCACAAAAAGAATAGAGATTATTATGAGATTTCAAGTTTGTCTCATTTGATAAACAAACTTTGATTATAAGAAAAATGGTGCAAAAGAAAGCTTTTATGGTAAAATCAAACTATCAATACCGTGTATCCTAAAGAGGAGAGCATGGTTGTATGCCATAGCACAAAAAGAATTCAAATTATTATGAGAATCCAAGTTTGTATCATTTGATGAATTAACTTTGATTATAAGAAAAATGGTGGAACGGACAGCTTTTCCTGCCAAACCAAAGCACAATATCATGTATACAAATAAGGAAAACATGATTGTAGTGCACAATCACAAAAAGAGTGGAGATTATTTTGAGAATACAAGTTCGTCTTATTTCAATGATGAACTTTGATTATAAGGAAAATGGTGAAAAGAAAAGCTTTTATTCGTAGACCATAGCATTAACATCATGTATCCCAATTAGCAGAACATGGTTGTAGTTCCCAATCACAAGAATAATGGAGATTATTACGAGATTCTAAGTTTGCCCCATTTGACAAATGAACTTTGATTATAAGGAAAATGGTAGAGAAGAAAGCTTTTCCTACCAAACCAAAAGAAAAATATCGTGCATCCCAATGAGGAAAACATGGTTGTAGTGCCTAATTACAAAACGAATTGAGATTGTTATGAGAATCCAAGTGTGTTTCATTTGACGGATGAACATTGATTATAAGGAAAATGGTGAAATGAAAAGCTTTTTTGGCGAAACCAAAGCATCAATATTATGTATCTTAATGAAGAGAACATGATTGTAGTGCTCAATCACAAAAAGAATGGAGATTATTGCAAGAATCCAAGTTTATCTCATTTCACAGATGACTTTTGATTATAAGGAAAATGGTGAAAAAAAAGCTTTTCTTACCAAATCCCAAATTAATAATTTGTATCCCAGTGTGAAGAACATGGTTGTAGTCCCAATCATAAAAATAGAAGACATTATTACGAGATTTCAAATTTGTCTCATTTGACAAACGAACTTTGATTATATGAAAAATGGTGCAAAAGAAAGCTTTTGTGGCTAATTCAAAGTATCAATATCATGTATCCCAAAGAGGAGAGCATGGTTACAGTGCCCAACTACAAAAAGAATAGAGATTATTACAAGAATCCAAGTTTATCTCATTTGATAAACGAACATTGATTATAAGGAAAATGGTGGAAAGGAAAGCTTTTCTTGCCAAATCAATGCATCAATATTGTGTATACCAAAGAGGATCACATGATTGTAGTGCCCAATCACAAAAAGAACAGAGATTAGTATGAGAATACAAGTTTGTCGCATTTCACGGATGAACTTTGATTATAAGAAAAATGGTGAAAAGAAAAGCTTTTATTCCTAGACCATTATGTTGACATCGTGTATCCCAATGAGGAGAACATGGTTGTAGTGCCCAATCACAAGAATAATGGAGATTATTACGAGAATCCAAGTTTGTCTCACTTGACAAATGAACTTTGATTTTAAGGAAAATGGTAGGAAATAAAGCTTTTCTTATGAAACCAAAACATCAATATCATATATCCCAGTGAGGGGAACATGAACGTAGTGCCCAATTACAAAAAAAATTGACATTTTTACGAGAATCCAAGCCTGTCTGATTTAATGGACAAACTTTTATTATAAGGAAACTGGTGAAAAGAAAAGCTTTTCTTGCCAAACCAAAGCATTAACATCGTGTATCCTACAGAGGAGAACATGGTTACCATACATAATCACAAAATGAATAGAGATTATTATGAGAATCCAAGTTTATCTCATTTGATAGATGAAATTTGGTTATAAGGACAATGGTGGAAAAGAAAGCTTTTTCGGCCAAACCAAAATGTCAATTTCATGTATCCCAAAGAGGAGAACATGGTTGTAGTGGCCAATTGCAAAATGACTTGAGATTTTTACGAGCATCCAAGTTTGTCTCATTTGTTGGATGAACTTTGATTGCAAGGAAAATGATGGAAAGTAAAGCTTTTCCTACCAAACCAAAGCATCAATATCATGTCTGCCAATGAGGAGAACATGATTATAGTGTCCAATCACAAAAAAAAAAAAAGAGATTATTATAGGGATGCACGTTTGTCTCATTTCACGGATGAAGTTTGATTCTACGGAAAATAGTGAAAGGAAAAGCTTTTCTTGCCAAACCAAAGCACTAGCATCATCTTTCCCAACGAGCAAAACATGGTTGTAGTACCAATTACAAAAATATTTAAGATTATTACAAGAATCCAAGTTTGTCTCATTTGATGGATGAACATTGATTATAAGGAAAATGGTGGAATGAAAGGCTTTTTCGGCCAAACCAAAACATCAATATCATGTATGCCAATGAGGAGAACGTGATTGTAGTGTCCATCACAAAAGGAATGGAGATTATTCAGGAATACAAGTTTATCTCATTTCATGGAGGAACTTTGATTATAAGGAAAATGGTGAAAATAAAAGCTTTTTTTGGCCAAACCAAAGCCTTAACCTTGTGTATCCCAATGAGGAGAACATGGTTGTCTGCCTAATTACAAAAAGAACTGAGATTATTATGAGAATCCAAATTTGTCTTAATCAATGGATAAACATTGATTATAAGGGAAATGGTGGAAAAGAAAGCTTTTCCTACTAAACCAAAGCATCAATATAGTGTATCCCAATAAGAAGAACATGATTTTAGTGACCAATCACAAAAAGAATGGAGATTATTAAGAGAATCCAAGTTTGTCTCATTTAACAAATGAACTTTGATTACAAGGAATATGGTGGAAAGAAAAGCCTTTCTTGCCATACCAAAGCATTCACATCGTGTATCCCAATGAAGAAAACATGGTTGTAGTGCCCAATTACAAAAGAAATTGAGATTATTACAAGAATCCAGGTTTGTCTAATTTGACAGATGATCTTTGATTAGCAGGAAAATGGTGGAAAATAATGCTTTTCCTACCAAATGAAAACATTAATATCATGTATCCGAAAGAGGAGAACATGGTTGTAATGCCCAATAACAAAAAAAAATGAAGATTTTTATAAGATCACAAGTTTGTCTCATTTCATGGATGAACTTTGATCATAAGGAAAATGGTGAAAAGAAAAGCTTTTATTCCCAGACCATAGCATTAACATTATGTATCCTAATGAGGAGAACATTGTTGTAGTGCCCAATCACAAGTGTAATAGAGATTATTATGAGAATCCAAGTTTATCTTATTTAACAAATGAACTTTGATTATAAGGAAAATGGTAGGAAAAAAAGCTTTTCCTACCAAACCAAAACATTAATATCGTGTATCCCAATGACGAGAACGTGAACGTAGTGCCCAATTACAAAAAAATTGACATTATTACAAGAATCCAAGTTTGTCTCATTTGATGATCGAACTTTGATTATAGGAAAAATAGTGAAAAGAAAAGCTTTTCTTGCCAAAACAAAGCATTAACGTCGTGCATCCCATAGAGGAGAACATGGCTGTAGTACCCAATCACAAAAAGAATTGAGATTATTTTGAGAATCCAAATTGTCTTATTTGACAGACAAAATTTGACTATAAGGAAAATGCTGTAAAAGAAAACTTTTCCTGCCAAACCAAAACATCAATTTTATGTATCCCAAAGAGGAGAACATGGTTGTAGTACCTAATTACAAAATGAATTGAGATTACTACGAGTGTCTAAGTTTGTCTCATTTGACGGATGGACTTCGATTATAAAGAAATGGTGAAAAAGAAACCTTTTCTTGCCAAATCAAAGCATCAATATCATGTCTGCCAATGCGAAGAACATGATTATAGTGCCTAATCATAAAAAGAGTGGTAATTATTATGGGAATACAAGTTTGTCTCACTTTATTGATGAACTTTGATTATAAGGAAAATGGTGAAAAGAAAAATTTTTTTTTAACATGCAAACACATTAACATCATGTATCCCAATGGGGAGAACATGGTTATAGTGCCTAATTACAAAAAGGAACTGAGATTATTATGAGAATCCAAGTTTATCTCAATTGACAGATGAACATTGGTTATAAGGAAAATAGTGGAAATGAAAGCTTTTCCTGCGAAACCAAAGCATCAATATCGTGTATTCCAATAAGGAGAACATGATTGTAGTGCCCAATCACCAAAAGAATGGAGATTATTAAGAGAATCCAAGTTTGTCTCATTTCATAGATGAACTTTAATTATATGGAATATCATGGAAAGAAAAGCTTTTCTTGCTAAACCAAAGGATTTACATCATGTATTCGTATTAGGAGAACATGGTTGTAGTGCCCAATTACAAAAAGAATTGTGATTATTATAAGAATCCAAGTTCATCTAATTTGAGAGATGAACTTTGATTATAAGAAAAATCATGGAAAAGAAAGCTTTTCCTGCCAAACCAAAACGTCATTATCTTGTATCCCAAAGAGCAAAACATGGTTGTAGTGCCCAATCACAAAAAAAAAATAGAGATTATTATGAGCATCTAAGTTTGTCTCATTTGATGTATGAACTTTGATTTTAGGGAAAATAGTGGAAAACAAGCTTTTCCTGCCAAACCAAAGCATCAATATCATGTCTGCCAATAAGGAGAACGTGATTATAGTGTCTTATCACAAAAAGAATAAAGATTGTTATGCGGATGCACATTTGTCTCATTTCACGGATGAGCTTTGATTATAAGGAAAATGGTGGAAAGAAAAGCTTTTCTTGCCAAACCAATGCTTTAGTATATGTACCCCAATGAGGAGAACATGGCTATAGTGCCTTATTAGAAAAATAATTGAGATTATTATGAGAATCCAAGCTTGTCTCATTTGATGGATGAACATTGATTATAAGGAAAATGCTGGAATGGAAAGCTTTTTCGGCCAAACCAAAGCATCAATATCATGTATCCCAATGAGGAGAACATGATTGTAGTGCCAAATCACAAGAAGAATGGAGATTATTGCAAGAATCCAAGTTTGCCTCATTTCACGAATGAACTTAATTCTAAAGAAAATAGTGAAAAGAAAAACTTTTCCTGCCAAATCCAAGATTAACATCATGTATCCCAATGAGAAGAACATGGTTGTAGTGCCCAATCATAGAAAGAATGGAGATTATTACAAGATTCCAAGTTTGTCTCATTTGGCAAATGAACTTTGATTAGAAGGAAAATGGTCCAAAATAAAGCTTTTGTGGCCAAATCAAAATATCAATATCGTGTATCCCAAAGAGGAGAACATGGTTGTAGTGCCTAACTACAAAAAGAATTGAGATTATTATAAGAATCCAAGTTTGTCCATCTAACGAATAAACATTGATTATAAGGAAAATAGTGGAAAGAAAAGATATTCCTGCTAAACCAAAGCATCAGTATCATGTATACCAATAAGGAGAACATGATTGTAGTGCCTAATCACAAAAAGAATGGAGATTATTACGAGAATACAAGTTTGTCTCATTTCATGGATGAACTTTGGTAATAAGGAAAATGGTGAAAAGAAAAGCTTTTATTCCTAGATCACAGCATTAACATCATCTATCCCAATAAGAAGAATATGGTTGTAGTGCCTAATCACAAGAATAATGGAGATTGTTATAAGAATCTAAGTTTGTCTCATTTGACAAATAAACTTTGATTATAAGGAAAATGGTAGAAAAGAAAGCTTTTCCTACCAAACCAAAACATCAATATCATGTATCCCAGTGAGGAGAACATAAACGTAGTGCCCAATTACAAAAAGAAAAATTGACATTATTACGAGAATCCAAGTTTGCCTCATTTAAACCAAATTGTTAACATCGCGTACCCTACAGAGGAGAACATGGTTGTAGTACCCAATCACGAAAAGAGTGGAAATTATTATGAGAATTAAAGTTTGTCTCATTTGACAAACAAAATTTAAATATAATGAAAATGGCAGAAAATAAAGCTTTTCCTGCCAAACTAGAATGTCAATTTCGTGTATCTCAAAGAAGAGATCATGATTTTAGTGCCCAATTAGAAAATGAATTGAGATTATTATGAGCATCCAAGTTTGCCTCATTTGACGGACAAACTTCGCTTATAAGGAAAATGGTGGAAAGGAAAGCTTTTCCTACCAAACCAAAGCATCAATATCATGTCTACCAATAAGGAGAACATGGTTGCAGTACCTAATCACAAAAAGGATAGAGATTATTATGAGAATCCAAGTTTGTCTCATTTGACAAACGAAATTTGATTATAAGGAAAATGGTGGAAAAGAAAGCTTTTCCTACCAAAGCAAAATGTCAATTTTGTGTATACCAAAGAGGAGAACATGGTTGTAGTGCCAATTATAAAAGGAATGGAGATTATTAAGAGAATCCAACTTTATCTTATTTCATGGATGAACTTCGATTATAAGGAATATGGTGGAAAGAAAAGCTTTTCTTGCCAAACCAAAGCATTAAGATCATGTATCCCAGTGAGGAGAACATGGTTGTAGTGCCCAATTACAAAAAGAATTAAGATTATTACGAGAATCCAAGTTTGTCTCATTTGATAGATAAAGTTTGATTGTCAGGAAAATGGTGCAAAGAAAAGCTATTCCTGCCAAGCCAAAGCTTTAACATCATGTATCGCATAGAGAAGAACATGGTTGTAGTACCCAATCACAAAAAGATTGGAAATTATTATGAGAATCTAAGTTTGTCTCAGTTGACAAATGAACTTTGATTATAAGGAAAATGGTGGAAAAAAAAGCTTTTCCTGCCAAACTAGAACATCAATATCATGTATCCCAAAGAGGAAAACATGGTTTTAGTGCCCAATCACAAAAAGAATGGAGATTATTACATGAAAACAAGTTTATCTCATTTCAAGGATGAACTTTGATTATAAGGAAAATAGTGAAAAGAAAAGCTTTTATTTGAGACCACAACATTAACATTGTGTATCCCGATGAGAAGAACATGGTTGTAGTGCCTAATCACAAGAATAATGAAGATTATTACGAGAATCCAAGTTTGTCTCATTTGACAAATGAACCTAGATTATAAGGGAAATTATAGAAAAAAAAAGTTTTTCCTACCAAACCAAAACATCAATATCGTGTATCCCAATAAGGAGAACATGGACGTAGTGCCCAATTACAAAAATATTGAAATTATTACGAGAATCCAAATTTATCTTATTTGACGGATGAACTTTGATTATAAGGAAAATGGCGAAAAAAATGCTTTTCTTGCCAAACCAAAGATTAGCATCATGCATCCCATAGGGGAGAACATGGTTGTAGTATCCAATCACAAAAAGAATGAAGATTATTACAAGAATCCAAGTTTGTCTCATATGAACAACAAAATTTGATTATAAGGAAAATGGTGGAGAAGAAACCTTTTCCTGCCAAACCAAAACGTCAATTTTGTGTATGCCAAAGAGGTGAAACGGTTGTACTGCCCAATTACAAAATGAATTAAGATTATTATGAGCATCTAAATTTATCTCATTTGATGGATGATCTTTTTTTATAAGGAAAATGGTGGAAAGGAATGCTTTTCCTGACAAACCAAAGCATCAATATCGTGTCTGCTAATGAGGAGAACATGATGGTAGTGCCCAATCACAAAAAGAATAGAGATTATTATGCGAATATAAGTTTGTCTCATTTCATGGACAAACTTTGATTATAAGGAAAATGGTGAAAAGAAAAGCTTTTCTTGCCAAACCAAAGCATTAACATCATGTATCCCAATGAAGAGAACATGGTTGTAGTGCCCAATCATAAAAAGAAATGAGATTATTACGAGAATCTAAGTTTATCTCAATTGACAGATGAACATTGATTATACAGAAAATGGTGGGAAGGAAAGCTTTTCCTACCAAACCAAAGCATCAATATCGTGTATCCCAATGAGGAAAACATGATTGTAGTGCCCAATCACAAAAAGAAGAGAGTTTATTAAAAGAATTCAAGTTTGTCTCATTTCACGAATGAACTTTGATTATAAGGAATACGGTGGAAATAAAAGCTTGTTTTGCCAAACCAAAGCATTAACGTCATGTATCTTAATAAGGAGAATGCAGTTGTAGTGCCTAATTACAAAAAGAATTAAGATTATTATGAGAATCCAAGTTTGTCTTATTTGATAGATAAACTTTCATTATAAGGAAAATGGCAGAAAAGAAAACTTTTCCTGCCAAACCAAAACATCAACATTGTGTATCCCAAGGAGGAAAACATGGTTGTAGTGCCCAATCAAAAAAGGAATGGAGATTATCATTAGAATACACGCTTGTCTTATTTCACGGATGAACTTTGATTATAAGGAATATGGTGAAAAGAAAAGCTTTTCTTGTCAAACCAAAGCATTAACATCGTGCATCCTAA
>JBBYHM010038394.1:0-51305 GCA_038381775.1 Adansonia rubrostipa
TTATTAATATTTATATATTTTATAATTAAATTCAAATAAAATATATGTTATTTTAATTTAAAATCACTGTTCTGAGTAGGGTTAGCTAGTCTGAAACAAAAATATGAGGACCCGAGCCCAGACACATTTGGCCCGAGTAGGTAGCTCGATCCTTGAGTAGGTCTATATATTATAAAATAATAACTTATTGAAAAATAAATCGTGTCATGAGCTTTGAAAGTATTGTCAATAAAGTATATCACCCATTTATCACTTTTTTTTTTAAAATTTAATTAGTTAACCTTATTAAATATTGATAATTTATTCATGTTAGTAGTAAAATTTTAAATACTTCTTTAAATATTATTATTATTATTTCAAATAATGATAATTAAAGTATGATAATAATATAACAAAATAATAAGATAAATTAAAAAAATATGAAAGTCATAATAGAGAATACCATATCAAAAATAAAAAAAATTACATGTTAGACTAGCAACTAAACTTGCCTATAGGCCAGACAGCCTGCTCAATATAATATGCTTGGCATGATTAGACCCAGGTCTTAGATTTTATGTTTTAAGCACGTTCAACCTGAAATAGTATTTTTTTAAATAAAATAATATATTTTATTTAAATTTAATTATAAAATATGTAAATATTAATATAAAAATAACTTTTTAATATTATGAACAATGATTTGTACTTAAATAGGTCGGCCAGGCCAAATTCAGCCCTGAACTTCTAATTTAAAATTTTTTTGAGCCACAGCTAGGCCCATAGAACCGAACTAAGATTTTTTCGGGCCAGATCAGGCCAAATTCAGGCGTAGGCTTATAATTTAAAATTAGGTAAAACTGATTACATTTAATATAAAATAGAAAATAATATAAAATATACTCAAACCAAAACTCAAATAGATTCAAACCCAAATTAATCTGAACTCGAATAAATTTAACGTCAAATCAATCCAAACTCTAAAAAAAACTTGAACCTAAAATGACCCATCTCGAACCTGTTCAATTGCCACCTCTAACTTCAATATCCATGCATATAAACTTGCGTGTGTGAATCTCTGTAGTTTTGTAGGCTTGATATCACACAGATGCACATTTTTCTTTCAAAATTGGTTTTTTAGATAAATATCATTAAAAACTGAATACCTCTCCTACAATTTTGCAAAAGAAACAACTTAAAAAGAAAAAAAAAATCTAATCTCTACTTATCTGGAATTTGTATTTTTTCTAGTAATTTTTAATATATGTTAAATGAAAATTTACTACTATCAACTGCGACGCATGTGATTTAATTTTTCTTTTATTTTCTTTCACAAACATTTGATCTAGGAATGTAAAATGAAATCATCGAAACAAAAGACAATTAGTTTAATAATATATACTATTTATGTAAACAAAAAAAAAAATGAAAAGAACACTAATAATTAATTGAATGCCAATAAGATTTTTTATAACTATTCAAAAATTTTGATATATATGTATATATAGATAACACAAATATGTAATGTATCATTCTCTCTCTCTCTCCCTCAATATATATATATATATATATATTTATATATATTGAGAATGTTGTGCATCATTCTTATTGCGTATGTGCATGTCTCTCATTAAGATATATACACATATATATATTTGTATGATCTACAATTTCATTTACTATATACATGATATAAGAAATTGAAATCTCTTGATTTGTTACATCTCGTAGCTAGGAATATATTTCTCACATTTCAACCGATCATGTGATGCATGTCCTTTGTGTATAATATCTCTTAGTGCGAATGAATTGGATATTACTAATCTATACAATTGTGTATAAAATTTATAATTAAGTGATGAGGGAACACTCATTGTCTTAGAAGATATATAATGAACCATTCTTGTTGTATAAGATCTCTCATTAGGAGATATAATCGCATGTATATTCACTTGTGCAAATGAATATAACTTTATACTACATGATATAATATATAAAGATTGATTGATGTCGTTGCATCTCATATATAGCAACCATTTCTCGAATTTAATGTATAAACCATGGCATATCTATAGATTTTATCAAGTCATAAAATTTTATAATTAAGATTTCTTATTGCAAAGGTATTATGCATATTTAAGCATAATATTGTAAAGATACTGAATTTTTTTTGTCATATTGAAAAAAAAAAAAAACAAAGGTTATCTTCTTATTTCTACGTTCTCCACCATCATCAAATACTTGATATTCTCCTTCTTTTTATATTAATCTTTATTATTTATCCTATATTCCTATAACTATGGCATTTGGACAAAGAAAACAACTGCAACAAGCTTCATCTGATAACACGACTTCTTCTTGTAGGAGTCAAGAATCCAACGACGATGCTGAGTATCTTCAAGGTTCGCAAGGATAGTCGCAACACGATGCAAACCCATTTCCTACACTAGCAAAAGCAACCAAACATACAAAGGTAGACTCAAAATTAAGATCAAGAGAATTAAAACCATTACTAGATGAAGTTATTTTTATTGGTACTGGCTATGGTTTAGGAGGTTCAAAAAAGTGGCAGTGCAAGCATTTTAAAAATGACTACACCAACTTATGCACCAAGATCCATCATCATTTCTTTGGTGCTGCATTAGGAAAGAAAGCAGGCAATCAAAGATGTCCAGAATTGATGAAGAATACGAAGAAAAGTCTAAGAAGCACAGGTATCAGGTGTGTATCCAATCTTAAAATCCTCTTCCATTATCAAGAATCAAAAGCCAACATGCTCCAAACCCATTGAAGATGCGTTTCACATTATGGAGAGAAATGATGTTGAATTGAAGGTTATGAGAGGATTATGTGCTAATGGCATCCCATTCATGGCGCTGAGAAATTTTCGTTTGGCTAAGATGATGACGGCCATTAATAATGGCCCTAAAGTTTACAAGGCCCCATCCTTTGAAAAGGCAAGAACTGTGTTCCTGGATGAATGCAAAAAAAATGTTGAAAAGTACTTAGTTCCGATTAAAGATAAATGGTATAGTCAAGGGTTGTCTGTTGCATCGGATGGTTAGACGACTATGAAGCATAGGCCATTAATTAATGTTCTAACAGTAGGTTCAGGAGAATTAAAAACATTATTAGATGAAGTTAATTTTATTGGTACTGGATATGGTTTAAGAGGTTTAAAGCAGTGGCAGTGAAGCATTGTAAAAATGACTACACCAACTCATTCACCAGGATCCATTCTCATTTCTTTGGTGCTACATTGGGGAAGAAAGCAGGCATCCTAGATGTCCAGATTTGATGAAGAATAAGGAAGGATATAAAAGAATTCAAAGGAAAGTCTAAGAAGTAGAGAAATCAGGTGTGTATCCAATCTTAAAATGCTCTTCCATTAGTAAGAATCAAAAGCCAACATGCTCCAAGCCCATTAAAGATGTGTTCCACATTATGGAGAAAAATGGTTACAAGAGGATTATGTGCTAATGGCATTCCATTCAACGTGCTAAGAACTACTCATTTTGTTAAAATGGAGACAGCCGGTAACAATGGCCATAAGAGTTATAAGGCCCCATCTTTTGAAAAGGCAAGAACTGTGCTCCGGGATGAATGCACAAGAAGTGTTGAAATGGACTCAGTTTTGATGGTTTTGGAGGTTCGAAAGAATGGCAATGCAAGCATTATAAAAAAGACTGCACGAACTCACGCATCAGAATCCATCATCATTTCTTGGGTGGTACATTGGGGAAGAAAGCGGGCATCCAACAATGACTAAAATTGATGAAGAATAGGGAAGTATATAACAGAATTCGAAGGAAAGTCTAAGAAGTAGAGAAATCAGGTGTGTATCCAATCTTAAAATGCTCTTCCATTAAAAAGAATCAAAAGCCAACATGCTCCAAACCCATTGAAGATGCATTTCACAATATGGAGAGAAATAATGTTGACTTGAAGGTTATGAGAGGATTATGTGCTACTGGCAAGCTAAGAAATCCTCATTTTGCTAAAATGGTGACAGCAATTAACGATGGCCCTAAGGGTTATAAGCCCCATCCTTTGAAAAGGCTAGAACTGTGCTCCTGGATGAATGCAAAAGAAGTGTTTGAAAGGAGTTAGTGTTGATTGAAGATACATGGTATAGTCAAGGAGTGTCTATTGCATCAGATGGTTGGACTAATGTGAAGCGTAGGCCGCTAATTAGTGTTCTAGCTGTAAACAGTACAGGTGAGTGTTTATGTATGCTGATGACATTTTTGGAATTGAAAAATCTTGTCATGCAATTGCTCAATATTTTCTCAAAGCTATAGTCAACACCTTATTTTGTCTAAACCCCCTAATTGATTTTTTATTCAGAGTTATCATAAATTCATGTGTATTTCTTAGCTTAGATCCTTTCGGACAAAGCATTGATGGTTTAAAGGTCTAATTTAGGTCTCAATAGGTTAGGAGAATTGGTTCAATAGGAAAAGGCACTTGAGCTTTATCAAACAATTTTAGGGAAAAGTGTCGAATTTGGATACCTAGGACCCGGGTCACGAAAAATTGAGTGCAAGGTAAGTTGACTCGTTTACGCCTCCTGAGTGAGATAGCATGATTATTGGAAGTATTTGGCATCAAAAGTGATCTTGTTTAAAAGCCATATTCAAAATACATCGAAAAGTCAAAAGTCAATTATAAATAAAGTCAATAATCAAAAGTCAACTGTATGATAAAAAGATTGACTTATCAATTTGTGAAGCTCAGAAACTTGGAATTCAAAATTGAATACATTATTATGAAATTAAGCATGGAAGGAAGGTCAAGAAAGTGATGTAAAGGTTGGGTCATTACAGAACCTTAGGAAAAGGATTTTCGACGGTTCAATCTGAGAGGTTTAGGATAGAAAATCCCTTAGTTTTAGGAAGGTTTGTTAAGAGTATTTTAACTATAAGGAGGAACATCAAATTGCATTTTTGAACATACATATCAAGTCCAATTAGATCAAAATAAAAAATGTACAAGCTTGGTTATATTTCATCACATGGCCAAAATTAAGTCAAATTGTGCCAAGATCTTAGTTGTAATTTTTGTTTTTCAAATTCAAGGGCACTTAAGACATTTCATGCATGGCTGTTAGTAGTTAAAAGGTAGTTAGAGGTGGCTGAGGGAGGTTGTTTATTTGAAAAAAAGTCTCTAAACTTATTTATGGGTGATTAATAAAGAGATGGCAACCAGCTTATAAACACTAGGTGAATGGCGCCACTTTCAACACATTCACAGGCATTCAAAATTGTTAGATTTTGCTAGCCTAATAATCTTTAATTTCTTGGTGGAAAGCTTAGGAAAAATGAAAGCAAAAGCTTTTAAGGTATAAATTTCTTACTCATCATTGCATTTTTCTTTTAAATCTTATGTTCGACTTAATTGATATTATTTAGATCTAGCTTTTCCTGTTGGTTACATTCGGCTAAATGTAAAGAGATGCCTTCATCAACTAGTTTCAGTTTGATTATTGTCATAACATGTCGAATGTGAATTTGACATGCTAGATTTAAACAAATAAATTTTATTATCTCATATTGAGATTTGAATTATTGGACAATTGCATGTCCGACTTAACCTTAAAGGGTTATTACAAAATAAAAAACTAACTCGAAGTCACCACCACTCTATTTTTGACTAGGTGAGATTGGTCATCTAACGTGACATGTATTTTAAGGGTTACGAAACTCTCAAAAACAAGTTTTGAGGTTTACAGTTATATTCGAGTTTGCATGAAAGGGTTTGAGAGTCGTTTATAATCACAAGTGAGAATCGATCCCTCTTATGACACCTGAAAATCGGTACCTCTTAATTATGTGTTAACTAAAGTCTCGATTAGGATTAGTTTTTTTTTTTTTGTAGTTAGTTATAATTCCCAATTTTTTAAAAATTATTTATAATTAATATTTTTTTTCTCATCTTAAGTAAATTAAATTTTTTTATTTTTTGAAAATTAAAATATTTTTCACATCCCTCTAGAAAACCTAGAGGAATAGAAAAGTTTTATTTTTTGAAAAATTAAAAATTTTGATATATTTGTTTAAAGAGGATATTCCTTTGCATGAAATAACCAAAACTTCCATATACTAGAAGCACACCTATAGATTATTTTAACTCGAGGATATTGCCTCGAATTTTTGAAAAAATATTATATTATAATTAATATATAAACATATTAAATTTATAGCATAGCATCATGAAGATGACTCCAAAGAACATGCGTGAAATTGTAAAATGATCCTCTAATTATAGAAAATAATCTAAATAGACCTAAAATGTGAGGACATTATGGAATAACCCTAAATCATAGAAAATGATTTAAATGCATGAAATTTTGCATAATAATTCTTAAGTTATGGAAAACGACTTAAATATTTTTAAAATGTATAAATTGCATGAAAGTCTCCAGATCAAGAAAAATGACCTAAATGTATGAAATTTTGCATAATAATTCCTAAGTTATGGAAAATGACTTAAATATTTTTAAAATGTATAAAATTGCATGAAAGTCTCCAGATCAACAAAAATGACCTAAATGCATGAAATTTTGCATAATAATTCCTAAGTTATGGAAAATGACTTAAATATTTTTAAAATGGATAAAATTGCATGAAAGTCTCTAGATCAAGAAAAATGACCTAAATGACCTTAACATATATGAAATTGCATAAAGGTCCCTAGATCATGAAAAATAACCTAAATGACTCCAACATACATGAAATTGCATAAAAGTCCCTAGATCATGAAAAATGACCTAAATGACCTTAACATTCACAAAATTGCATAAAAGTGCCTAGATCATGGGAAATGACTAGAATGACATAAAAATATATGAAATGACATAAAAATCCCTAAGTCATGGAAAATGACTAAAATGACATAAAGATATATAAGAGTTGCAAAATGTTCCTTAATATGCATGGAATCATTATGGAAAAATTGCAAAATGGTCTTTAAAAGTTTCTAATGTTCCTAACTGCACCCATAAGATTTTACTTCATCAATAGACATTCAAGCATGGGATCATAAATGATATTTACTTTAAAAAAACCATATTAATATGAACATGCATAAACTTACTAATTTGCATAATAATGTTGTATAATCATAATATTTCCATAAAAAATGCATTGTGTCAGTAATGTGCCTCCTCAGAAAGATCCTTATGGATTAGGAATGCATGCACAACTTAAAAATATTGGTGCATGGAAAATGATAAAATTTTTAACATGGAAGGGTTTTCTCAACTGGGATTCTTCCTTCGTAACTTAGGGAGAGGGATTATCAGATAATTCGCTTGTTTAGCCGATCTTGGATGGCCACTACGAAGTGGCCAAACTTGGAGTTGCCACTGATCATTTATGCTAGGCATAACCAGATATTTATCAAAACATATATTCCAAGTTACGAAACTAGAAACATTGATTTCATGGTCTGCGTGATCCAAAGATTCGATGATTGGGTTTGGGAGTTGGTTACGTGCAATGAGGTATGAACCTACTTGCAACGCCTAAAATTGATACCTTTTTAGCCATGTTTTAATTTGGTTTAGATTTCCTCAATTTTGACTAGTCATTATTTGAACATAATCCCTTTTATTCATGAATTAATGTAAAATGATAAATCTAGGTTTTAATGAAGGATTGGAATCTCATATGCACCTTGGAGAGTTGGGAACATAGAGATTTAGAGTAAAAATAATCTCTAGATTTAATTTTTAAAAATCAATTATTTCGTGTTAAGTACTGGAGAGATAACGACATAAAAATTGCCTTTGTGATTTTTTTAAAAACGGTTTTGAAAATATGAATGTAAGATGACCAACATAAGGGAAAACATATTAGTAAGATGCTAAAACAAGATAATGTTGCATAAAATAAATCACACAAAACAACAAAAAAGAAAAAGAAAGGACGACCAGAATGTATCTCATAGTTGTTACTGAGTACCTTAAAATAACCAAATTGATAATTTTAGGGATAGAGTTTAGATCTATTGATTAATTGAGGCATTAAAATCAGATTTGAATCTTGACAAGTCCAGAGAACTCCATGAGAGATAAAATTTAATTTTTGATGATTTTTAAAAAGTAAGGTTGTAGTATCTCTTCAAAAAATAGGGTTGTAGTATCCTCATTGATTAAAGCTTTGATAAGTTTTGGAAAGAGAGGTTCGAAAGGTTTATCTTAACAAAGGTTTGGTAATTTCTTAACAAAATGACATTTTTGGATAAATTTTAGCAAAATAGGTGATGTTTTGATAAAATGAAAATTTATAAAAATAAGAATGATAAAACTTGAAAAGTTATTCATGCCTTGTCTGAGCCGATGAGGGTTGACACATGTTCTTTTTGACTCAATAGGGTTAATTGGGACCACATAAAGGTATCCCAATACCTTTGAGTGAAAATTTAAAAAAGTCAACTAGTTTTGATGATTATTATAAATAGGGAATTGCATCACGCTTCCCTCTTCTTGATTTTATTTTGAGCAAACTAAGAGGTTTCAAGAGTCAGGTAAGGTACCATTGGAAAGGTGACTTGATAGGTTTAATGTAAAAATATTTTAAAAATCTTAGAAAATCACTTTTGAGGTAAAAATAATTTTTAAATTCATGACTAGTTTGACATTGGCAACATATGTAGAGGAAAAAGTGCAATTGAGTTTGAAATATCATTCTAAACTCATCAAAAAGTTAAATTGCAAATGATACCTTTTTGAAAAGAAATTTCATGAACTTTTTAGGAAAAATATTTGAAAAATCCATGACAATAATCTAATTGGTTGAAATGGCCCAAACAAAATGCGTGTTGCTAATTTCAGTGGTTCCAAATAGTGTTGGTTTCAAAAATCCTAACTCTCTCATCCAAAATGATCTAGAAGCAAACGAGACACAGTTAAAAAGGTGGTTCAATGCCTTTTAAGGAAAAATATCATAAAATTGATAAAAAAATTATTTAGATTTCGAAAATGATTTTTCATACCATACCTACAGTGCTGTTAGCATTAGAACAAGGGCTTTTTTTATTTTTTTGGGGTTTCTTAGGATTAAACTTTGGCCATAGACATTTGAACATCTGTGGAAGAAAAGAATGAGTGACATGGGCTTCATAAGCTCATTTTCATAATCATAGGGTAGTTTAGGATAATGAAACAACCCATTAACTATGTCACAAATAGAAAAACACTAGGCAAAAGTGCAAGGCACTAGTAACTTAGAATATAAAAAAGCATTTGTTTTTTAAAACAAAATATTTGGCCTTAAAATCCATTTAATCTAGACATAAAATCTTTATTTTTCCCTAAAATCGGAAGACCAATGACTAAAAACCTTAAGTAGGCGTTAATCCTCATTTATTAAGGTTAACATGGACTTAAGTTGGGCATTTTAAGAGAAAATATTTTTGACAAGTAGCAAACAAGCATTTTGACAAGCATTTGATGAATTAAATATGATATTTATGATCAATAAACATAGAAAACATGTTTAACAAGCAAAGACAATATTTTGATATACAAATAAGGATAATATTTTGATGTTTAACAAGCCTGGACAACATGTTTAACAAGCAAAGACATTTTTAGTTTTTCCTTTAAGCACAATATTTCTTAATAAAGTCTAAATTGGTTAGATTGGGAAAGATGTTGCCATCCGTTTCCATAAGGATTCTAGCCCTTTTGAAGAAAAGCTTATTTCATGACATAAGGTCCTTCCCAATTATGGGTCTGTTTACCTTAGGCATTTTTATGGGTTAAAAGGATTTCTTAAGCACCAATTTCCCTTTCTAAGACTAGGAAGGGTGGACCTTTTGTCATGGCCCTTATCATGTACTGTTGATACATTTGCCCATGAAAAATGGCTTTCAGCCATTCTTCTTTGACAAAATTTAGCTGATTGTATCTGTTCCTGACCAATTTAGCCTCTTCAAGTTTAGCTTCCATCAAGACTCTTAGAGAGAGGATCTTGACTTTTATAGGTAAGATAACTTCTATCCCATAGACGAGAGAAAACAAGGTAGCATTTATGAAAGTCTGGACTAAAGTTTGATATATGTGGAGTGTGAAGGGTAGCTTTTCATGCCAATCTTTGTAGGTCTCAGCAATTTTCTCAACCATCCTCTTGATGTTCTTATTGGCTATCTCAACTGTCTTGTTTATTTTTGAATACTATGGCACTGAGTTATGATGTTGGATTTTGAACTGAGAACATACTACTTGTATCATGCTATTTTTTAAGTTGCAAGCATTATCCATGATTATTTATTCGAGAAGCCCATATCAATAAATGATATCTCACTTTACAAATTAGCATGTAACCGACTTGTTGACATTGGCGTATAAAGCTACCTCTACCTATTTGGTAAAGTAATCAATTGCTATTAGGATGAACCGGTATTTGTTGGAGGCCTTAGGAGTGATGATCTTAATCATATCCATGCCCAGCATAGAGAAAAGGTCATGGAGCTAACATGACATGAAGTAATGAAGGTGGGACGTTGATCTTGTCTGCATAGATTTGACATTTATGACATTTTCGGGCATAACTAATACAACCTCTTTTGAGAGTTAACTAGAAATAGCTTGATTTCATGACTTTCTTGGGCATCCAGTGTCTATTAACATGTGTCATAGATCCTTTCATCCCTTTATGAACTTCTTCTAGGATTCTTTTGGCTTTAAGATCATTGACACATCTAAACAACACTTGATCTTGACCTTTTTTTGTATAAGATTTCCCTATCTAAAATAAATCCCATAGCCATTCTTTAGATGGTTCTTTTGTCATTTTCTATGGCATATTCAGGATACTACTAATCCTTAATGTAGAAAATGATGTCGTGATACCTTGGTAGGCCATCCCTCTCTTATTCAAAGTTTTGACAATGTACTGGAGTCATATAGATATCCATCTAAATAGGAGCGAAATCTGATTCCTAATTAACTTTGAACATGCATGATAAAGTAGCCAAGGCATTATCTATTTGGTTATCTTCCTAAGATAGATGCTAAAAACTAACATCTTTAAGTTTTTTTCTTGAATTATGAAATTAGTTTCCCATAGTGGACTAGGTTAGGGTAAGTTGATAGATGACTAGGGCTGAATCTCTAAAAATTTGTAAAACTTTGACTTTTTTTTTTGATAGCCACTCGAAGCCCCATGACATAGGCTTCATATTTCGATATGTTATTATTGTAGTCAAAGTTCAGTCTAGCTATAAAGGGATAGTGACTCCCATCGAGTGAAATCAATATTGCCCCAATTCCATGCCCTAAGGCATTTGACGCTCCATTAAAATACATCTTTTAGTATTAGTCATGACTAGGGGTTTTTTCCCTTTCAGTTATGCATATAAGGTCTTCATCCAGGAAATCAGAGTCCAATGGCTCATAATCGCTTATTACTTAGATTGCCATGAAATCCATTATTACGCTACCCTTATGGCTTTTTGGTTGACATAGATTATGTCATATCTAAAAAGCAAAACTTGTTATTTGGCCAATCTTTTTAACAATGCAGGGGCTTCGCATAGATATTTGATGGGGTTGAGCCTTACGATTAGCCATGTGGTTTGACGAACATAGAATGCCAAGGTCTACAAGGGGTCCAAGCCAAAGCACAACATAACTTTTCTATTTGCATGGTATTTCTTTTCACACTCTATGAATTTCTTGCTCAGTTAGTAAATAGCTTGTTCTTTTTTTCTTGATCATCGTGTTGCCTAAGTACGTAACCTATACATTTGTCAAAGATTGATAGGTAAAGGACTAGATTTTGACAAAAGGTCTAATGGTACTAATATTGGTAGGTTTGACAAGTAGTGCTTGACTTTGATAAAGGCTTCTTGATATTCTTTATTCTACTCCTTAAGATTCTATTTGCAAAAAGGCTAAAAGATCGGGTCACATTTATAAATGAGTTAGAATATGAATCTGAAGATGTAGTTCAGTCTTCCCAAAATGCTCCTCACTTCCTTTTGGGTTCGAGGTGGTGGCATCTTTTGAATAGTCTTGACTTTATTTCGATTGATTTTGATTAGTTTTTCGCTGACAATGAAGACTAGTAGTTTACTAGAGGTGAAACTGAAGGTACATTTAGCATGATTCAATTTTAGCTAGAATTTTTATAGTCATTCAAAGAGATTTTGAAGGTCAAAGATATGCTCATCTTCTCGTATTAACTTGATGATCATATCATTCATGCAGACCTCAATTTCCTTATGTATTAAGTTATGGAATAGTGTTAGCATGGCTCTTTGATAAGTTATCCGACATTTTTTGGCCAAAAAGGCATGACTTTATAGTAAAACGTGTGCCATATGGTTATGAAATAGGTTTTTGTCCATATTTTCGGGCACCATTTTAATTTGATTATAACTTGAGAACTCAACCATAAAGGAGAATAAGGAGTTCTTGGTTGTATTGTCGACCAAAGTGCTTATGTAGTGTAGTATGAAGTCATCTTTCATACTAGTTCAGTTCAAATCCTGATAATCAACCTATATTTATACTCTACCATCTTTTTTAGGAACTAGGACAATATTGGTAACCCATTCTCGATATTTGGCTACTTTAAAGAATCCTACCTTGAATTATTTCTTGACTTCTTTCTTGATCTTAAGGAGTATTTCTAGTTCATTCTCATTAGTTTCGTTAGATTGGTTTGCATTTAAGTTTGAAGGGAAGCCTATGGACCACAACGTCAGTGTCTAGTCCAGGCATGTCTTGATATGACAAAGTGAATATGTCTCGGTACTCTCAAAGTAAGTTTATCAGCTTGGTTATAGTCGAGGGTTTTATGGAAGTTTTGATTTTGAGCTCTTTTCGATTCTTCAGTCTCTAAATTTATGACTTCAATTGGCTTCTCTTGGATTTTTCTTCATGCTTGACTAATTGTAACAGATCTAGTAATATGGAATTCTGCTCAGAATCTTTATTAGAATTAATTTCACAAGTACAAATTAATTATTTGAAATCGATCCTTAGGAGCTCATCGAATACATGAAATGGTGAGTAAATAAAAAATATAGACAAAAATATGTATAGACAGAGAATTTGAGCATGGGTAGAAATAAAAACAGGCACAAAAGATGAAATAATTTATGCAAAGGTCATTTTTATTAATAATATCTGATAAAAGATGCCTATTACAAAGGATCCCTATGAGCTATTAGTTAAAGCAAGTAGGTTTTTAATTTTTGACATTACATGAAAATAGACTTAAAAAGTGTAGGGTTTCCAACACAACCTCGCTATAAAGAATAAACTTTGGTAAATAAAGATAGGTTTCATTGCTCGACTTTGATATGCTTGACTAGTAATCAATGGCATAGATATGGAGCTTATAGAGGGCTCGCTTAAGAATGACCAGGACATCCTTGGCTTGTTTCTTGACTAAATAAGATCCGCGCATCCTCCTGAATGAAAAGTCTCATGTATCAATGGGAATACCATTAGTTTTAGTCCCAGCTCTTAACCTAATGAATGGGCCAACCTTTGATCTCTAGACTTTTTAGCTTGTTATTTCTTGTATTGCATGTTAGACTTGAATCTTAGGCCTTTGTTGTCAGCCTAGCTAAATATATTCAAAGCTGTAGCCATTCCTTGCAGATTCTTACCAAGCCCACTTCTATCTTGGTAACTCTTACCAACAGTAGACTTTAGACCCATGTGGGTATTCCTTAACAATCGAGGCTCAACTATTGGTAGGCTTTCTCCTGCAAATGTAACATTGACAAACTCGAATGGTTGAAAGGACAACTCAGGTGCATTTTTATTTGGTTCAATATAGGTGACATTAGTAAAAACAATAGCGATCATCTCTTTTTCAACTCTAATATTAAGCACTTTGTCGTCGATCATGAATTTTTGCTTTTAATGCAAAAGAAAGGATATTGTCTCGATTGAATGTGTCTAAGGCTTTCCAGGCAAGCAAATATAGGATGGAATAATATCCATTACCTGAAAATCAATCTCACAGGGCATGGGCCTATCTGGAGTGGAATAGTGATGTTTTTGGTGACTCCATGACAGGTCCTATTAGATTCTTGCACCACCTTATGATTGTTCTTGATGTGGGAGGCATCAAGAAGAAGCTTATTTAAGCTTATCCAATGACATGACATTGACGGCAGAGCCATTGTTTATGAAAACTTTTGGTAGGATATGACTTTTGCAGTGAATGGTTAGTTACACTCGCCTATTGGAGGGATCTCATCATTAGTGAAAGAGATGTAGTTGTTAGCAGTGATGTTGTACATCAGGCAATCCAATTTGTCTATTGAAATGCCTGCAGGACATATACTTTATTCAATATTTTTAGCAATGCATTTTAGTAAACTTTCAAGTTAAGAAGAAAGGACAACATAGAAATCTTAGCTGGTGTTTTACACAACTGATTGACGATACTAACTATATTCACTATGCTTGATGAATTTCAAAAACTCAGTGGCTTTCTTTTCATCCACCACCTCTTTGATTTTTTTCATTCAAGGTCCTTACCTTATCATGAGATGTATTGACTAGGCATGCATCACTTTTTTGATTGTTTTAAGCTGGATGCATAAAGCATCTACCACTGAGGTTTAAGTGGTTGACTCTTAACAAGTTGACAGCAATAGTTAACTAGGTGGGCTCCCCGATCATCATAACTCAGCCCTTATATTTCCAAAGAGTAGCTTTGCTACTCTTGTTTGGGAATAACGTAGGGGCCTCTATGAACAACCTTTGCATAGGTATTGGCAAACTTGCTCTAAAGTTTAGCTGGCCACAGATGATAAGGGATCATCATCTCTTGTATGGTGATTATACCATTCTTTCCCTAATCATATTCATTGTTTCAAGGGAAGATGCTTGCTTTTTATCGTAAAACTTGATTTTACCTTTACCCATTATTTTTTAGACCATCGTTAGAACTCTTTGCATGTATAAAAAGTATAGCCGCAAAAGGTGTGGAAATTATAAAAATTGTCAAGTTCTTCTCTTAATTTTTCGAATGCGTTAAGTATTCCTACTTGAATTAATATTCACCAAACCAAACTCGTCAGTGTCCTAACTTTTTTTGTACTTTTCTTGGCCTTGTAGTCATCCTCGACACCAATCATGTTCATTGCTTGCTTGGTATGGTTTAGTAAGGGTTTATAGCAACATTTAGCCCCTAGTTTGTCCCGAATTACAGAAGGCTTTATACCTTTTGTTTAAAGGAAATACAATTCTTAGTATCGTGTCCCACTACCTCGGCATGGTAATCACAATAGGCATTGGGATTATACCATTGAGGGTATAGAGGTTTCTTTTTTGGGACATACATAAGGATGACTAAATTCCCTTGGAGTAGAGCTTGGTAAAGCTTTTTATAGGATATGGGGATAGAGTCAAACTACTATCTTTGCTAGTTTGCACCCTAATTATGTGGTACATTATTGACAGGACTGTTGACATTTTTGTTAGCTTGTGGTTGGTTGCTTCATGAGGGATTTGGTGGGACAGTAAAGGTTAGGTTATAGGTTATAGGTTATAGTGTAAACCAGCTTAAAAGGTTATTATAACCAGATTAGAGTAGAGTACAATCAGATAGTATGGATTGGGCACTTGAACATCGCTTGGTTGAGGTAGGTTGGTATAACTTATGGCATTTACCTTCTCTTATTTTTTTTGTTAGCAGTAAGCTTTTTGCTTGACCCAGATGACTCATTAATGGACATCTTGCCACTTTTAATTGCTGCATCAATCATTTTGGTAGATAAAACCAAATTGATGAACTTTTCATTGGCATTTCCTGCCTTTTTTTGTAAAACGGGGCGCGTAGGGTGTTGATGAATGTTATGATCATCTATTTTTTGGTTTGCAAGGGCTGAACTAAGTTGCTTCTTCCCTTTACCTTTGAGCATATTGATTGAAACTGTCAGTGGGCTTGTTCTCTAAATTCATAAGAAAAAATTGATCCGAAATCCAATTCGAGGCATGTTGGTATTGACTTAAGAAAGCCCTTGGCAAGTTTACTTATAACTAAATTTTGACATTATGGGGCTTGATGTACCTTCAGATGGCTTTCTTTATCAAACTATGCTAAAAATAATGAACAAGGAGTTTTTGTATTTTTCATACCCTACCATCTTTTTGAGGTACATCTAAATATGCATTATGGGGTTAGTAGTTTCATTAAACTTCTTAAAATCTAGTAACTTGAACTTTGAGGGAATGACAAGGTTGGACATTGGAGACAAAGAATCAATATTAATGTCTTCGAACTTATCACTCCCTTCGATGGCTTAGAGGTGTATCTCCAACAGCTAAAATTTGTTTATTTCATCAATAAACATCACAGCTTCTGACCATCTATTTTCTCTTGCTCATCATGGTCGAGGGTTATGGACTAGTTGGGAAAACTCCTATATTCACCCTTTGGAATTGATTAGTTGCCATAGGGTTCAGATATATCATTGATAGTATCAGTAAGGTTGGTGCTATGTTAGGCTATTGCTTTTAATGGGTTTCTTCTTAGGTAGCTTCAATATTAATGGTGGGGTATTTTTTTAGATTAGTTGGCTCTTTTTTTATATCCACAGTGTTAGCCTGCCTTGTTTCTTTTGTGAAGCTATCATTAATTCCATGAGCTTCATGATTTGAGCTTGCATTTCATCTTGTCATTGAAGCATTTGGTCTTGAGATTCCTTGTACATCAACTCAAGTAACTGATGCATTCTTGGTGATCATTTTCCATGATCTATTTGTCACAACAAGTATTATAGTGGGGTGCAATATTCAGTTTTGAGTTCCTTACCTGATTTCAGAATCCCTTGCACTTATATGACCATTCTTGTATTAGACTTTTTATTTTAAATGTAATTATTAATGATTGCTTATGATGAGATAACGATGAGTATGGAGTCATGGCAATAGATGATTATTGATATGGATGCATAGATAAGACAATAAAGGAATAGAGTTAAATATGCAAATGCAAGAGAGACAATTGGCTCGTAAAATAGTTTCACCAACAACATCTTTCATAGAGCAATAAACAAAGTTTAGACTACACATGATTACATTCGAAAATTTAGGACACATTTACATTGTTTAATCACATGTTCCAAAAAACACAACACCCACTACTTGTGATCCCCAATGGGTGTGATGTCTTGTCTCAAGGATCGAGCCACGTTAATCATATTATCTACCTCTAATTGGGTTGCCTGAATTTGCTCAGCGAGGTGATGGCATTGCTCTTGATAATTTAAGATGCTTGGTCAATCATCGCTTGCCATTTTCATTCTCGCTATTTGGAGGTTCTTATCAACTTAGTGATATGGTTTTAGTGAGCTTGGAAGGAATGCTCAAAATCTTGAAACATGAGTGTTACTCAAGTCTTGTACTTGAGCTTCAAGACGTCAATCTGAGGGCATGGGCCCTTATGATCTTCTTCGTATTGGCCCGGGCCATTTTTTTCCACTGATTTAGTTTTTTATTGAGGGTAGCAAACTCTGCCTTCCATTCAGCTGATGACTTATCGATGCATTAGGACTTGTTTACTTTTTAAAGTACCACGTAATCTTCTTTCAGACTTTCGAGGTTGTCCTTGATGTGATCTCTCTCCCGAACAATTCGATTCATTTCACCATCCTAAAGGTAGATGTCCATCTATAATTAACTATTTTCCTCCCTTAACCGAGCAATTTTTGAGGCAAAATTTAGCGTTTTCTTTTGCAAATTCCTTTCTAAGAAGTTTAAGCTCAAAATAAGGCTCTTCCACTGGGACTTGTGATGTCCCAACACAAGTAATGGCAAACTATCGTTGACGTAGTGATCTTTCATTGATAATACCATATACTCATGACACTTTTTCTCCAATATCTCTCAATGTAATGGGCCTTCCTCTAAGCTTGAGAGGCTGATTAGACTTTTGATTTATCATTAGCTTCTCCATATTTGAAATCCCAATACTTAAGGTCTTCAAAGAATGAAATAAATTGTCAATATAAAAACCATCACAAAACTAGGAGGGGTGCACAGCTAGTGCTTCCCTACAACCCCCTTATCACAGCATGGCCTAGATATGAATTTTGACCAGACTATCTTAAAAGGTGGATATACCCCTTGTTCTTATACATATATATATATCCATATATATGTCATTATTTTTTTTATTTTTAGGGTTCATATCATTATTATTTTCCTTATATTTTATGTCTGAGGACTGAGTCATTGAAGTAAATCGCTTATTCGACTTAACCTTAAATAGTCATTACAACCATTTTTCTTGGAGTCACCACCAACATATTTTGGCTAGGTGAGATTGGTCACCTATTGGAGTTCATATCTCAAGGGTTACGAAACATATGAAAACATACTTTGAGGTCTGCGATAATATCAGAGATCACCTTAAAATGTTCAAAAGTTGGCTATAATTACAAGTAAGGATTGATCTCTCTCATGACTCTCAATAATCATTTGACTTATATTTGGTTTCAATATTTGTTATTTAATTATAATTCCTATATATTAAAATAAAATTTTTATGAAACAATTTTATCATTCCATTTGAAAAATCGAGATTTTAGTATTTTTGAAAACAAAAATATCCTTTTTACCCTAATGAAAGACTGGAGGAACATGAAAGTTTTTATCATTATCCCTTTATACCCCACCGAACGGCCGAAGGATTGCAAAAGGTTTTAAAAATCAAAATAAATTTTGTATTACACCAGAGGGTAGAGAAATATGAAAGGTTTTAAAATCAAAATAAATTTTGTACCTTACCGGAGGGTTAAAGAAATACGAAAAATTTTATTTTTATGAAATTCAAAAAATCTTGATTTTTTTAACTTTTAAAAGGATATTTTGTTATTAAAATAATCCGTAAAATCCCTTCCATATGTTAGGAGAAATTTTACGTATTTTTTTAACTCGGGGACATAGCCTTGATTTTAAAATTTCTAGTTTTATGGGAATAGTAAAAATTTATCCTAAGACCTAGTTTTGACGAGAGGTACAGGACAAGACTCTAAGGTCTCGAGTTTGATCAAAGAGACCAAAATGTCCCTTAAAGTATACCTTCAACGTTGAAGTACTCGGTAACTCTAAAGGACTTGATTTCAGGATAAATTATTAAAATGTCCCTAAAGTATACCTTCGACATGAATGTATCCAGTAACCTTAAAAGACTTGATGACATCATAAATGAACGAAACTATTCTTACTATGCACCCTAGACCTGGAAGTATCCTGGTGATCACATAGGACTTGGTTCTAATGTATATTACTAAAATATCCCCAATAACCCCAAAAGACTGATGGCATCATAAAAAGATAAACTTATCCCTATTATACACCTTTGACATATAAGTATTCCAGTGATGATAAAAAACTTGATTCTAATTAAATTACACAAATACCTTTAGGATTTTTCTTTGACATATAATTATCATGATACCCTGAAGGATTAGGAATGGTATGACATTATAATTTTACCCTAAATGGCTAGATTTGAAATCGAATATGTCCTGAAGTGCAAAAATTGCTAGTAATCCATAAGTTTCTCAAACTTGTATTTTAGCTCCAAAATGGCTAAAAATGCTAAGTGTTTCTAAATGACCAAAATACCCTAAATGGGTAACTCGATGTGGGAAATGGCTTTTTTAACCCTACAAACACAAGGCTTCCCTAATGGACTCCAAAGTTTTCTAACTTTGCAAAATAGTCTCTGCATTACGTAAAACACAAAATCAAACATCAAATACATCACAAACAACATGGAAAACATTTTAAATATCTCTAAAAGCATTTGGCCAAAAATGCTCGGCCTTGGAACAATTTTTTAATTTTTTCAAACCAATCCTTACACTTTTTAAAGTTACAAAATGACCCGTCAAAGGTTTAAAAGCATGATATGCATTTATTCATGTTTAAAATACGTGAAAAACATCCCTAAGGGTACAAGAAGCTCTTAGCCAAGCATGGGAGGCATTGAAATAATTTTTTCATTTTTACATTTAGTCCCTGGACTTTTCATAATTATAAAATAAACTAAAAAAATAAATAACATCATTGAATCTTCTTTGTTAGACTCTACCAAGGCTTGGAAACACTTATCTGATGCCTTAACATTTTTGAAAATTTATTTTTAGGCCATGCAAATTTCACATATTTCAAAACAAACCAAATTGCTATAAAGCCAAGCATGAAAAATTATCCAAGGACCATAATAATTTTCGGCCAACATGTATATCAACCAAAAATAACTTTCTTTCATCATATAATTTCATGAATATCAATATAAATACATGCCCTAGTTTTTACCAAGCTTATATATGCATGATATCATGATTAATCACGAACCTATCAACATAAAATCAACATGAAAATTGCAAGGAAATTAGCACAAAAATACTTGCATATGAGAATAACATCATTTCTATCAACAAACAGGAATTATGTTAATAAAAATTAACTTAATGCTAATAAAAATCAAGAAACTTTGATCATGATTTTCATACTTGGCCTTTCAACATAGATCAAAATCCATGAGCTCAAGTAGTCACGAAGCTCAATAAAAGGATGAAACGAGCTTAAAATGAAGATAAATCAATAGTTTTCTAAGTAAAACTAACTTAAAAGCTTGTAAAACTTGAAAAAATTCAAAACTTTTGGTGTTTTTTAGCTACAGAGGCATTCTTCTCGAAATAAAAGATCATTCTTTTTATTTATAATAAGAAAGGATCGTTTAGGGCTAAAGAAAGTCCCTTGGCCGAATCCTTTCTTGGTTTTTTTCCTTTTTTCTTTTTTATAGATATTTTCTAGATTTTGATAAGACTAAATAAAGGTTTTGTCATTTTGCATGATTCATCATGCATAACATCATCGTCTAGAACCATGAGGATAAGATAAGATGAGCAAAAATCTAATTTGGATAAAAACAAATTATATAGACTAAATTGTAACAAATTAAAAATTATATGTTTAAGAAAAAAAATTTCACATAACAAATGTAATTAAAAATTTAATCAAAATAAGCTTGTCGGGTTGGTTAGAAAATAAAATTGGACTTATTGCGCTTGTTGGAAAGTTAATGGGCTTGTTGGGCCCATTAAGAAAATTAATGGGTTTTAAAGCCCACTAATGGAAAAATAAATTTCAGCCCATTAAAAAATAAAACTAATAAAGTTTCCGTATACAAATTCTAAAACAAATTTTATGAGAAATTTTATGTGCAAGAAAAAAGCAATTACAATTTCAAAATTATAAAATTTTACGAGAGAAACCTTTTGGAAGAAAATTGATATTTAATAAAAATGAACTGGAATTTCGAAAAGCTATATCAAAGCTACTTTATTGAAATATATACAAATATTTAGAATTTTGAACTCTGAAAAATTTTATAAATAAGAAAAAGTTAATATTTTGAAACCAAGAAAATTCAAAAAATACGTTCAAATTTATAAAAATGAATTAAATACAATATTATTCAAAATATTAATCAATAAAATATAATAAGGATGAATATCTAAAATCTAGAACAAATTTTATCGAAAAAATTTTCATGCGTGATACTCACAGTAATGTGAAAAATTCAAATTTAACAAACAAATTTAACAACTTGAATCCTTCCGATATAAAATGCCAATATGGATTTTTTTCTTTATTTTTTTTATTTTTTAAGGTAAGTATTTGCATAAATACTAGATAAGTATCAGTAAAAATATACAACTATCAACTCCCAAAATTTCACGAAAAATCTTCAAAATCCTTAAAAATGGAAAATTTGACTATAACATCGTATGCAAAAATGAATTCCAAAATTTTGAAAGAATAAATTTAAATACTAATTTTTTACCTTAATATTCATCTTTTTTATCTGAAATTTATTCTGTACGACCCTCAAAATGGTGATTTTTCTATCATGTATATGAGCAGTCATTTAGGCATGACTAAATAGGTCTTAAAAACAACTACTCCACTTAGAGAAGTCAGCCCCCATAGGGATCATTACCTAATTATCGGTCTCAGATATTTTAGGACTACTAGGGAAAGGAACCAAACAAAAGTAGATGTTTACACCCATAAGTGGCATACAAGTATAATATACATATATTATATGATTGATTGCAAGGATATCAATGAGGTTTTCCTTGTAACTTCTTCTATTTTAACATTTTAGAACTTCTCGACCTACTATTTTGCAAATCTATTTTAGAGCCATTCTTTCTTGAAAACCTTGGAAAGAATAATGATGTTAGAAAAAAATTGTATAACATTCTCTTCTCTTCGATGCAAAAGTGGCTCATAAGCCAAATATGAAAAAGCAGGCATATCCGATGAATCTACCGGCCCAAATTTTCTTACAAACGTTAAGGGCTTCAATGGTCATGGCAATAATGCCAGATACGAGGTTGATGTTGCAACATAAGCAGGAAAATTTGCTACTACTACCTCTATATACCCTAAGGTCTTCAGGAATATGACCAATCCATATATCACCAAGGCATAGACATCTTGAACTTTCTTTGGATTGGTGATATTTATCATTGCTTCCTTCAGACTAGCCCAAGAAATGCATTCATTGTTCTTTTTCATCTTAACGTGGTTATCGATCTAGGACTTTGTGGCTCTAGGGATCTTTGCTAGTTTTTTCTTAACAGTCAGCTATTGTAATGCCTTGTAGTATATCCTATTGGACTTGCCCCTCTCAATATTGAGCAATGCAATGTATGCATCAATGGTTGGAGCCAAATCTTGCTGATTGAAGGCAAAACATCAATATGCCAGATTCTAGAATTGTGATGCTCTCATAACAGACCAATGTGTAATCCGATTTAGAGTAAAAATGCTATGTCCTTATTTTTTTAATGAGTCCTTCTCAGCATCGCCCAACTAGCCCAAATGTGTCTCAAATCTTGCCAATCATTCTAACGAAACCTAATCTTGACCTTTTTATCGACTATCAAGATGTAAACGGGCTTAAGAATATCCTCATCTTTGCTCTGTCGACTTTCTGATCATGTCTTAAATTTTCTAAAATATTTAAGGATGAGAACATACTATTGCTCCATGATAGATACCCCTTGTTGAACACTGAACATTTAAGTAATTATCTCATAATGATGATTATGATGCATGATGCATGTAACAATCAAAACATAAAAGAAAGAAAAACAAGTTAGTGACAATACAAAATCATATAGATAAGAATAAAGAATAAACAAATGGAAATTACACATGAAAAATGCCTTGATAATAGGCATTATGATGCCTAAGGGTGAACATGACAAGTATAAGCATCATGACATGCTAAGTGCTCGCAAGTAGCATAGTGACATGTCCAGGTTAAAATCACGCTAATTGAGGTGGTATGATACCTCAAGTATAAGTTGACAACCTATGCAGTGGTGTATGTATGCGATTGCTTAATGTTTGACATGTATTGAGCCATCGGACAGATATCATAATGGTTTGTTCGAGTGAAGTTTTGCCTTTATTAAGGTCGTACAATGCCTCATAGGGATGAAACTAAATGACTAGGTAGTGATGTTTATTCATCCCCACCTAAGGTATGATACGTATTAAGCTGCCATTTAGATAGCATAACAGCTTATTTGGGTTAGACATGACTTTTTAGGGCAACATGGTTACTTTATGAGTGATGATATTCATTTACCATTACTCACTTATTGATAAGGTTACATGTCAATCAGGTGGATGATGGCATTTTTTGACACTAAAATGACACATGGGCGATAATGTTTATTCACTATCACCTATATAACTATGGTATGCAAGAGTAAATGCTAGAAATGTTTCCCTAAGTGTCCCTATTCTTTGGGTCATTCAGTAGCATTTAGGTATAGCTCAACATAGTTTAGCTCATAGGACCCACTATATGGGTTTAGGTTGACATCTAGATTGGTATTCGAATCATTTCTTCATCTGGTAAGGAAAACCAAGGCACCTTGGACTTAGGCCCATCTCAGGACTTGGCAAAACGGGTTCAATCTAGTAGATGTATTTTCTTATGCAAATGCGGAGGGGTACTTATGAGAGACATAGGTAATTTACACACTAGAAGGTTTTGTTATGCCTATGTAGAGGGGTACTCATAAAGGTAGGCATCTCACTTTCTCATAATTATTGGGACCCTATCCTTACCATGGAGTTTGGTGGGAGTCTAAATGCAAATGTAAGTGAACAATGTGTGTCAAGGAAATAATTAAACCTTTTATTTACTGCTATATTACCATATTTATTGAATCAAATCTATTCAGGAACAAAGCAGTACCTAATGATCACTTGGCAAAAATCACGACAAACAAAATATGAGTAGATAAAAATGGAAGAGTGTTATAGTTAAATAGTGACTGAAAACTAAAAGAATCGAGAACCAAGCAAGACATGGCTAGTTATAGGCCTAACTCTTTAAATTAGTCCCTAGTGAATTCATTAAGCTGTTAGCAACATGCCTCCCTAAAAAAATCCTCATAAATTATGAATGTAGGTGCGACTTAAAAATATTGATGCTTAAGAAATAATAAATTTCTGAACATAGAAGTGTGCTTTTGATTAGGACTTTTCTTTTGTAACTTAGGAGGGAGACCATTGGATGAATCGCTCATCGAACTGGTCTTGGACGGTTGCTGTGAAGTGGCTAAACATGGAGTCACCACCATTCATTTTAGCTAGGCATGATCGAATGTCCATTGAAATTGATATTTCAAGTTATAAAGCTTGAAACATTGAATTCATGGTCTGCATAGTCCAAAGATTTGATGATTGGGTTCAGGAGTTGGTTAAGCCTAAAGAGGTATGAACAACCCTACAATGCCCAAAATCGATACATTTCTGGCCATGTTTTAACTTGGTTTCAATTTCATTGATTTTGACTAGTCATTATTTTAATAAAATCCCTTTTTATTCACGAATTTATGTAAAGTGATAAATTCGAGTTTTAATGAAAAATTTGAATCTCATATGTGCCTCGGAGAGGTGGGGAACATAAAGATTTTGACCAAAAATGATCTCCATATTTACTTTTTAAAAATCAGATATTCTATGTCAAGCACTGGAGAGATACCAACATAAAACATTGTCTTTGTGATTTTTTTAAAAACGATTTTAAAACTATGAATGTAAGATGACCACCAAGGGAAAACATGTTAGTAAGATGATAAAAAGAGATAATGCTACATAAAATAAATCACACAAAATAATAAAAACAAAAAAGGAGAGACGATTAGAATGTATCTCATAATTGTCATCGATTATCTTAAAATAACAAAATAGATAATTTTAGAGATGGGTTCAGATCCATTGATTAATTGAGGCATGAAAATCGAGTTTGAATTTGACAAATCTAGAAAACTTTGAGAGAGAGAGAGAGAGAATCTAATTTTTGATGATTTTTGAAAAGTGGGATTGTAGTATTCCTTCTAAGATGGGGTTGTGGTATCCCCACGGATGAAAGTTTTGATAAGTTTTGGAAAGATTGGGTTTAAAAGGTTTATCTTGACAAAGGTTCGATAATTTCTTGACAAAATGACATATTTAGGCAATTTTGACAAAATAAGTGATGTTTTTGATAAAAAATTGATAAAAATAAAAATGATAAAACTTTAAAACTTATTCTGTGTTGATTTGAGCCTACGAGGGTTGAGACATATTTTTTTGACTTGATGGGTTTGATTAGGACCACATAGAGGTATTCGAATGCCTCAGAGTGAGAATTCAGAGAAATTAACTAGTTTTGATAATTGTTATAAATAGGGGATAGCATCGGGTTGTTCCTTTTCTTGATTTTATTTTGGGCAAATTCGAAGGTTCGAAGAGTTGGGCCATTGAAAAGGTGACTCGATAAGGTTTAATGTAAAAATATTTCAAAAATCTTAAAAAATTCACTTTCTAGGTGGATATAATTTTTAAATTTATGACTAGTTCGACATTGGCAGCATATACAGAGGAAAAAGTGTAGTTGACTTTAAAATATCATTTTAAACTCATTCAGAAATGTTAAATCTCAAATGACACCTTTCTAAAATGGAATTTCATGAAATTTTTAGAAAATATTTTTAAAATATCCAAGAAAATCATCTAATGGGCTGAAATAGCCTAAACAGAATGCTAGTTGCTAATTTTAGGGTTTCTAAATAGCGTTGGCTTAAAAAAAATCATAAATCCCTCATTAGAAATGATTTGAAGGCAAATGACATACTATTAAAAAGGTGATTCAATGCCTTTCAAGGGAAATATTAGAAAATTCATAAAAAAATTGTTTAGATTTCAAAAATGATTTTTCAAGACATACATGCAGTGTTGTTAGCAATAAAATAAGGGACTTTTTGTTTTTTTTTTTTCAGGTTTCTTAGGGCTAGACTCAGCCATGAACATCCAAACATTCATGGAAGAAAAGAATAAGTGACATGAGCTTCATTATCTCATTTACATAATTCTAGAATAGTTTAGGATGATGAAATAGACCATTGATCATGTCATAAACATAAGGACTCTAGGCAAAAGAGTAAGACACTAACAACTTGGAATAATAGAAAAGCATTTGTTTTTGGAAACAAAATATTTGGCCTTAAAAACCCTTCAACCCAAACATAAAAACTTTATTTTTCCCCAAGATTGGAAGACTAATGAATAAAAACCTTAAGTCCATGTTAATCCTCATCTTTTAAAGTTAACATGGCCTTAACTTATGGGTTTTAGGAAAACAAATTTTTGACAAATGGCAAACAAGCATTTTGACAAGCATGTGATGAATTAAATATGATGTTTATGACAAATGAACATAGAAAACATGTTTAAGGAAGCAAAGACAACATTTTAATATAGAAATAAAGATAAAAATGCAAGGAAGAGATGTATGATGAATGAACATAGTAGAATATGCTTGTGAAGACATAAAACATGGTATGAACATAAAAAATGTTCTCATGACATGAACACATGTTGAAAATTTCATGACAGTATAAAGATATGTTTTTTAGGCAAAGAGGATGAACATGTTACAATATTCATGGATGTATGGAACATGATATAAGCATAAAAAGACGTGTTCTCATGACATTATTAAGGGCTAAAAATTTCATGACAACATAAAAACATAATTCTTACGCATAAATGTATGACAAAATCACAGAAAGAATTCATGAAACCTATAAATGGCCATGGTTGCATAAAAATGGTCACTAGCATGATGGAATACATGCAAAGAGCAAAAAACATGAAAAGATAAGTGCAAAAGATATACTAACAAAGCTCCAACAGCTTTTTACCCAAAACGTGAGCTTCTTCTAGTGAAAATGTTGCCTTTCTAATCCTTTTTTAGTTACTATGATGTAGCAAGAAGAAAAGTAACTAGAAATGGCTTAAAAGGGTATTTTGGAGGCATTTTTTAAGGTAGCTTGAAGGAGCTTTGAAAATGGGAAGTGTTTCTTTGGTTTTTTGGTGGCTGAAGAGTGTGTTTTAGTGTGTGTGTGTGTGTGTGTGTATGTGTATGAGTGTGAATCCCCTTCTCAGTTAAGCTAAGGTTTGTTTATCTAGCCATGTGAATAGTAAAGACAAAATGCTAAAAGCAAAGGCATTTTAGGGTTTTGGTGAATGGACCTCTATTGTAGACAAGGTGTTATGCTGAGTTATCCATTAAATCCATTTGCTGGCTCAGCAAAATCAGTGGATCGAGGCCACTTTTAGCAATTGAACAATAAGAAAATCCAAGGTTACCTTCTAATAAATTGAATTAAGCCATGCATATGTTCCTTGTTATGCTATTTAGGCCTTAAAATTTTGATTAAACCCAATCATAAGTCCTACGATGAATTTGGATGATATTTAGTGCCAAAAATATGGTCCAATCTGTGTTTTAATGTCATGGCACAAAAGGATGAAAATGTCACAAATTGGGTTATTTTATATTAGTGTATCAATACAATGTATTTTGTGTTGATACTTAGAACAAATATTGTCCAGATGCATCGATACATTGAGCCCCATATCAATATAGAGGCTTATGTATTGATACATTTGGTCAAAAATCATAATTTTAAGGTACTGGCAAGCTTGGTACCGATACATCAAGCTACATTTGATACGTGAAGCAAAGTATCAATACCTCATATCTTGTATCGATACAACCAATGAAATTTGAATTTGCTGACATAGAGGCCTTATATTGATACACCAAGGTGCTATATAGATACATACATGAAAAATTGTTAATTTTACGCGCTTTGGCTCTTTGAACACTTTACCTTAGCTGAAAATGAAGGGGAATCAATCTATGCTTATTCGAATGACTCTGATAATGCCTCGAAAATGACATTTTTTTTCTTTTCATATTTATATTTTTTTCAATACGGTCCCTAGGCATTTTAAACCTTCCCAAAAAAATTTTCATCTATGTTGTGTTGCTTATAGTGCCTGGCAACATGATAGGTGGTAGTCATCTCCATTTTTTTATTTTTTTATTTTATTGTATTACCTTCTAATTAAGTCCTAGGATATTGGAGGTTGGCTCGGAAGAGAAATGAGTGCATTTCATTTAAAAGTCTTTAACTGGGCATGTTTTGTTTGAAAGAGGCTCAGACAAAGTTAGGTGTCTACACATGGACATGTGAATAATGATTATCATGCATGAAAATGTCATAGAATGCATGAATCCTACATAACATGTAATATGAGTAATATAAAAAATTAACTAAAGTCAAAACATGAAAAAAATTAATAAAAACCATACAAAAACTAAAAAAACTTAATGTGAAACATTTGGAAAACAAGTTTTCTTGATGGAAACTTGGTTTTTATAAAACTTTTAACTAAAAACATAAAAGAAAATCAAAATACGACATTTTGAGGTCAAATCTTAAAATTTAGCTCTAACTTAGTTTTTATACCGTGGCACAAATCATCACCTAAGCATGGCTAAGATCATCAAGCTCTAAAAATGGAGAAAAGAAGATGCAAAAATAAGGGAAAAAGATAAACAAACCTTAGGCGGATTCTCAAAGATATCATTTTTTCCTTTTTTTTTCTCTTTTTCTTTTGCTTTGTTTTTGCTCTATAGTTTTCCTTAGCTGAAAACTAGCTCTTCCCTCTATTTTGGACATCTAAGGGGATTAAAACCTCATTTGGTTGATTCCTATGATCGTCATACACATCGACCACTTTCTTGACAACTCACTAAAGCTTGCTTGCAAGCAAACCATCTTAGGTGTTTTGCTTAAGGGCTGAAATCTTTCTAGTGTGACATAGTTTTAGCTAAGTTTGCTGGACAAACTCATATGCATGGCTTCAAAGAGAAACCTCCACTCAATATGGCTATATCTGGGCTCCATGCAAGAAAGAGGTTTAACTTTAACTCCAAATAGCACTCTATTGAATTTCAACTGAATTAATGTGAAATGGTTAGAGGACAACCAAACTAAATGCCATTTATGTTCCAAAACAATTAGAATATTAAACTCATTTATTCCAAGCTTATTCAAGCTTTAATGGCTTAATCCATGTGGGTGGTTCTTATGCCTATATTTCATGTAGAAATATTTGTAAAGGACATCTTATATGGTTATGAAATGATCTAAGGCTATTAAAAAGGTGAAATATGAGAAAATTTGGGTAAAAAAACTTGTTCGTAGTGAAAATTTTCATGCAAGTATTGATACATAGGTGTTTGTATTGATACAAGTGCTTCCTAGAACCAGAAAAAACCAAAAAATCTCGACTTGTATCGATACAATATGGCCTTGTATCGATATAATGCATGTTTTAGGCCTAGAACGACAAAACATTATGATGTATTAATACGCTAATGAAAAGTATTGATATATCTTCATGAATTTCATAAAAATGATATTCTTTACATTTTCTTTAATATGGTCCTAGGCATTTCAAACCTTCCCTAAAATTTTTTTTTGCCTGGTATCATGTCGCTTATAATGCCTAGTGATATAGCACTAGACAATCATCCTCTCTTTTTATTTTTATTATTATATTTTATTAGCTTTTAATTATATCTTGGGATGTTAGAAAATGTTCAAAGAAGGGAAATGGGTACATTTCATCTAAAAGTCTTTGATTAGGTATAATTTATTTGAAAGAGGCCCAGATAAAATTAGGTGTCTACAATTCTTTAGCATGATTTTTATTTCTTGGTCTTAGCTTGAGCATGATCTTCAAGTTTCAATTTAAGCATGATTTTGATCATAAAAGTTTTGATTTTAGCTCATGCTTGGATCTTTTTAGTCTAGGTTTAAGCTTATGCTTTGATCTCTTTAATTTCATATTTGATTTTTAAGTTTAGGCATTGATCTTTAGCTAGGTTTAGCCATTGATCTTTATATCTTAGTTTTGTAAAAAAGATGTGATTTTCTCTTGCTTTGATTATACATGATTTTTAATTTGATGATCCATGGTTTGGAAAAGCTATATTTAGTTCATGTTACACTTAGCCAAGCATATTTAGTGTAAAAAATTATGCTAGCTCATAGTTTTGTATGAATTCATGTCTATTGACCTTGATTTGGATAGTTCATTAGTTAAAATGAGCTTTGAAGTTCATTATATAGGTTGGGCCATGGAGGTTTTATATGATTTGTAGTTTCATCTCATGATCTAGCTTAAGAATAAATGATTAAAGTTAGAAATGTTGTTAGAAATGATGTGTTTTGGTTCGCTTATGATTGTGATGTGTTTGATCTTATGTGTGTTATATTTGTTGATAATTTTAGCTTATATTGATAAGCATTTGCTGAAATGCTTATGCATCAATGCTGGAAATTTGTTTTACCAAAAGTACCCTTAAGGGATAGATCTTGCTCAATTAATAACCAAGTTGTTATCTATGTTTTAAATAATGGTCTCTTAGGGAAATTAAATCCTAATTAGTTTAAGTACATGCTGATTTAGGGCATAAAATAAAATAATTTTCAAAGTTAATTTTAAGCTTGATCATTAGTAAGCTCTGTAATGTGCCTTTAGGCATTGGGTTATACATTTTATAGAGTTGTTTAGCTATTGTTTGGATGAGTTTCCAGCATCAATAAGAGGTATGGAATGTCTCATAAGTGTTTAGAAGGTTTTTCAAAGTAAAAAGTGAAAATGTGATGAGAAAAGCAAGAGATTCGAATGTTTCACTTTTAGCTTCGGTTTAGGTTTCTAGCTATAGGAATTGAGTAATGTTTTAGTCCTTTTGTTTTATTTTGTTTGGATCATGGAGTTTATCTTAAGTCCTTGATTATCATCATTTAAATGTTTGAGCATTGGACTTTGAAAGTAGATGTTAGTCTGAAGAGTTGGAAGTGTTCATTTCCTAACTTTTTATTTTTGCCAATTATAGTCAAGTTTAGTAGTAAAAAAAACTTTTCACTTAAGAAATAATTTTTATGAAATATTTAGGATATTTTCGGTTGAAACTATATTGAATAGGATTTCTAGGGGCATATCTAATGAGTAAAGGATAAAATTTTCTTTACATGCATTACAAACCTTTTGGTGCCTTGTAATTAGTAGGTAAAACATCTTATTTTTTATTTGGTAATTATGTTTCTTTTTGTTTTTTAGTATTTTTTTCATTAATTTACACTAAATTAGGTTTACAACAATGTATTGCATATCCAAATTTGAGTTTGAATGAGCTAAGAATAAATTTTTCTTCATCTGCTATTCGAATGCACTATTTACTGCTATTAGACTTGAGTGAAAAAATATTTTCATCCTCTTAATGAATTTCTAGGTATTTACACTATATTTAGATGAAACTTTGTCAAGTTACCTCTTAACAATAACTCATTTACAGCGTTTGGAGTCTCATTAAATTAAGAATAAACTTGGGAAGCTATAGAGGTCCAAGTTATCCCTTATTTTTAGGAAATGGCATTTTTCCTAAATTTCATTTTTATGTTTTTTGAGGCATTTGAATACATCAAAATAAGTGCAAATAAGGTGTTCTTAGGAGAGTCCAAGGTCATTAGAATGTCGAATCTTAAATTTTTAAAGGCTTATTATAAGGTTTCTAATTTTTTGAAGTAGATTCAAGCTAGTTTTGAATTCTTTCATTTTTCATCCTTTTTCTATAATAATTGTATAAAAGTGTCTTGTCTTGCAATAAATGATGATTTATACATGATTTTCAATTATTTTGATTTTTTAATCTCATTTTGGAAATTTTCTCAAGAAAAATCCTTTCTTTCTTGTTTTTTGTATTTTATCTAATTTTCATCAGAACTTTTTGTCTTGAACTCTGACAAAAATCTAAGCTAGCCTTTAACCGTTTATTTAGATATTCTCATAAGTACCCAAAACTTGTTATGAGTTATATTCCTAGTTGTCTCATTCCTCATCTCCATTTTTCTATAAAAATTAAGGCAATATTTTTGGGTTAGGATCTTTTGTCGAATCTTTTGCCATTTTATGGGGAAAGATGTTGGAATTTATTTTTAATTTGAAAATGTCCCTTTCAAACATTAAATCCAAAAAACTCCTTTAAGTGCAAAACTCCATGTTTTGCTGAGCCTAGAATTTTTAGCAAAACTCTAAATTATTATTATTCATTAGAAATTCATTTATCAAATTTTATGGGGATTATGGTTGAATATTGCGAATTTAAAATTGAGAAAATTGTAGTATGGCTAGATGGTACCCATTTCTAGGAATTGTGAGGGTGTTAATATTTCCCTACATGTAACTGACTCATGAATAATTTTTTCTCTAGATTTTAATGCAGACACTAAATCTATCTTATTAAAAATGAATTTTAAAACTTCAAAAGGATTGGTTTTACTAGATGTCCAATCACGCCTAGCTCAAAAGGATTAGTAGCGACTTTTATTTCCAGTCATCTCGCAATATGTATACGAGATGGTTGAATGAGCAATTTATAATGCAGCTCGAGCCCTATTCCAAAGTATGAGATTTGTCTTACTTTGGTATGTTGGGATTCGCATCTTAAAGATATTATGACAACTTTTAAAAAAATGAAACCATCTAATAGTCTGCAAGTAGTGACAAATAATGCATCAAATTACAAAGCTGTTGGAAAGAAGATTGAAAAAGATACATAAACATATTTTTGATGTCCTTATGTAGTTCATACTTGATTTTCAGAGATTTTGCTACTGAATTAGATTAGTCAGAACTATGAATGTAAAGGTAAAAAATTGTTAAGTATATTCTTAACCATTGCCAATCTTTAGTAATTTTTATAGCAAATTTAAAGCTTAAGTTATTGAAAGTTGCAAAAACCAGATTTGCCTTTCACTATGTCCTACTTAAGAGGTTGTTTTATTATAGAGAAGATCTTGTTACAACCATCATTTTAAAGTCATGGAAAAAACAGATAAAATAAAGAGATAAAGTTATGAGAACAATGGGTGCTTTGGTGGCTAACACATTAAGTAGTGAAAATTTTTTGAAAGATATTGAACTCGTAATCAAGATGGCAAAGCCAATTTATTTGTTGATCAAATTTTTTTGACAAAGAAGGTTCAAAGATGGGAGACATTTATAAGAAAATGAACATGATGCTTGAAGAAGTTCAAGAGATAATGTATGACCCTAACAACAAATATACTTTATTTTATCCTTCAATGAAATGCATCATTACTGCAAGGTAGACAAAAATGAATTTACACAATTTTTTGTTATGGTTTTACACTAACCCCTAACGTGATGCTTGAAGAAGTTTAAGAGATAATGTATGACCCTAACAACAAATATGCTTTATTTTATCCTTCAATGAAATGCATCATTACTGCAAGGTAGATAAAAATGAATTTACACAATTTTTTGTCATGGTTTTACATTGACCTTTAAGTTTTATGACCCATACTATCTTCAAAAGCTAGCTCCTAAGGATATTTCTAAAATAACCCAAATACAGATAAGGAAGTTTTAGTGGATATCATTGATGCTTTTGAAAGTATAGGTGAAGATAAACACAAACAAAGGCTCTTAAGTGACCAGTTTGCCATATTCCACATGAAAGAAGAATTTATGCTATGGCACATGCTCAAATGGATATTGTGACCATTGATCCAATTGATTGGTGATCAACATATGAAACTTGTAGAGTTGAAAAAAAAAGGCATTATCTCAGTCAAGTAGTAGTTCTTCAGTTGAAAAAAATTGAAGTATTTATTCTTAGTTTTATAATATTAGAAAAAATAGGCTTAATTGAATAAGGGTTAATAAATTAGGTTTCATTTATTCAAATATTTGTCTTTAATCATGCCTTTGCAAAATCTAAAAATATGCCTTACAAGAATTAGGACATGGATCTTGATGACACTTGTTTGGAGGAATCTTATACAATGTCGGTAGAGATGAGATGGAGATCATTACACTTAAAGTATGCAGCGATAAATGAAGAAACATGTAAGGAAAGGAAATCAACAAAGGTAACTAAGAAAGTGGTAAAAAAATATGATTTATGATAGATTCCTAGATGTTTATGCTTTATTATTATTATTATTATTATTATTATTATTATTATTCTTGTTGTTGTTGTTGTTGTTTCTAGTTTTGCATTAATTAGGTGGCTGCTATGTTTCTTTTGTTATGTAAGGTTGTTGTCTTGCTGATATGTTTTTCTATGTGATTTGTATTGAACCTATCGAAGTATTAATATTTGATGAAACTTTAATATTTGTTACTTTTAACACAATTATTAGGCCATATATTGGCTAGAATAACAAAACTTGTAAATCATACTATCTTAATAGAAAAATAGTGATTAAAGTTAGTGTGCGTATCCAACAAAATATGAAAGCATACTATGACTCCGAATGGAGCTCACGACAATTTTAAATAACATACTAAGTCTATCCCTAGCATACCTGTATTAGAGAATTAGCATACCACATCCTGCACACGTATGTGCATCCTCCATGTACACTGTTTTTTATAACTATATCTAAAAAGCACTATGTAGATGCACAATGATAAGTCAGGATATAACAACAAGTACAGAGTATTAGAGATACATTATAAGAAATATGCCAAGGCTAAGAAATATAGGCATACATGTTACTTAGAGTTTCAATTTACTAATAAATAAGAGCACCTTTATATCATTTTTATAATATATCTTTCTACTACCATTTTTTCTAAAGATCTTATAGTTTATAGACCTATTAACTCCCTTTTTGTAGAAAAGACATTTCATTTCTTAAAGACAATAAACCAAGACTTAGGCAAATCATGTTAAGAGGCTGCATCCTGGCAACTTATGCTTGTATAAAGGTGTACTAGTGAAGAATAACATGTTGGATATGCCCATAGCTATAGCTAATGGACTAGAGGTAGCTTTTCATCCTTATTGTACTAAATATAGATTATCAAAGTTAATACCACAATTGCCTCAATGGTAGAATAAAGGTAATAGAATTGAAAAATCTATAAAAGAATTATAATTCTTACTTATTTCATCAAACTCATCAACCTAGAAGAAGAGACGCATGCTCATGACTACCTAAAACCAAGGATAAATAGCTGATCACATTGATCATGATTTCGTAAAAAATTTTCATCATTTTACATAAAGTTTTTCCTATCAAAGACTCACACTCTACAAGAAAAAAGATTGAAAAGTGGTTAAAAATGAAAGAATTGTTTACTTAACAGTGGATTTTATGGAGTTTTCTCCAAAAAAAGTTTCATTAGAGATATCTCACTGCAAGATAGATAATGGTAAAAGTTTTTTATCCAACAATAACCAAGATAGGCATATGCTAGAAAACCACCAAGGATTGAGGATGCTTGAGATATCATGAGGAAATTATTGACTATATTTGAAAAACTTAAAAAAGGTCTTTTCATAACATAGAACATAAAGGCCACCATGTTACTTGGAGGGCCAAAATAAGCCATTCGTTATTTTGTCTCATTTCATAAATGGATAAAAAATAAAGTTTAGTATAAGATAATTTTCTCTGAGAAACTTTAATTGTGAGAAAATTTCACTCTTATGACTATGATAAATGATAGAATCATATAATAGAATAATATATCTTGATTGCACAAATTAGCAAACCATACATAATATGTAGAACATAACTCATTCGATAGTCTTTTTTGTTTTTCTCTTGGCTTCTCAACAACCAAATAGATGGTAAGCTAAAGTAGAATAAAGTGCATAAAGAGAGAATTCATTTACAAAAAATAAAAATAAATAAATAAAAAATGTCAATCGATCCACCCATCTTTGAGAGATTTACAATAAACTTCCTATGGATATTAATGAGTGTTGTCCTTTCAGAAAAACCACACCAAAAATCCCATCAAACTAAAAAAAAAAAAACATTCTAAGTTTCTTTTAGCGAACAGAGTTTGACATTCAATCCTAACTAGTTGGTATATATCTCGCACATATCTTCAAGTGACTTGGTATCCGGATTTCTTTATGTTATGCCCTTGAAACTGAAACATACACAAACTTATAACCTAGAAATAAGGTAAAATTATCTCAAGCAATGCTTCAAAATAATATGAAGAATTTCTAACATTCCATATAAAGTACTTTAAATACATTCGTATTGTAAATACTCATATAGAAAAATCTTTATGGAATCTAATACATTCAAATACAAAAATATTCAAGTGTCATACACTTTATAAAAATCTCAATGGTCAAAGTATTTCAATATCAAAAGAAATCTTCCAAGTAATCATAATTCTAGAGCGAAATTAACAATTAATCTTGTGTAAAAATAAAATAAAAGGTGAAGTGAGCAAATTACAACTTAATAAGTTAGTCTCAAACTCTATTAGACCAGGCATCATTTCCTACATATCATATAGGTTATTCAAAAATATTATTCAAGTCATGCTATCAAAATAATAGTTTGAAGTGCCAAAAACGTTAGTTAAAATAATGGAACAAGCATCAAACATTCGAAATTTAACCATGAAATCTAGCACAGTTGTACAATTTCAATAAGTTTTCCATTACTCAAGATAATTTAATCCAAATTTAAACTTCGTAAGTGTCAAAAATCATTAAATCAATATAAATTATTTTCAAATGCTAGCAATTACATAATTATCGAATACATATTGATTTATCAAATATCATTTCTTATAAATCTTGGTTCCATTCTTTAAAATCCTGAAGTTATTTTCATTAATTATTTCATTAAACTTTTCATTAGTTCATCTTTAACCAATGTTGAAATTGGGTTGTTGACTGGTTAAATCAGTTAATGAGAACTGGTGGTTTAACATGTCGAGCACAATATATCAAGTTGCTTATTAACTAAACCTATAAAAAACCATAAAAATTGGTTCAATATAGTTTTTTAAAATTTTTTGAAATTTTTAGTGAGATTTGAATTTTTAACCTTTTAGTATTATATTAAAGATAATTCCATTAAGTTAAATCTATTTTTTATTAATTATTTACTGTATTTAATATTTATTTAATAATAAAATTATTTTTTAAATATTTAAAATTTTATTCAAATTAACTAACCAATTGAACCAAGAACTAGAGTTCTAATCGATTCGATCTTTGATCCCTTTTTTCAACCATATCTTTAACTATGTCATATAACCTATGACGAGGGTCGTACATATAGTTCCAGTCATAAGATTGTTATTAACTACTATAATCCATTAGTACGGTTATACAATAACTATTGCAACCTAATAGGAAGTTCAGAAGCTAATTATTATAACCTATTAGTAGAGCCATATACTAACTTTTCAAATCCATTAGTGGGACCATATGGTAATTATCATAACCCATTAGCGAAGCCATATCCTAACTATTATGACCCATTAAATGGGTCATATGCTAACTATTATAACCCACTAGCATAGATAAAAGCAAGCTATTGTAACTCATTAACAAGGCCACAAGCTAGCTATTATAACTTATCAGTTGGGCTATATATGTCGTAACGTGGCCAAGATATGGATCTAACTAGCCTAACTTAAAAAGGGGTTTACCCCATGCCTATGTATATCTATCATTATTTTTTTCTTATTTTTTGTGTTTTGAGACTACGTCACCAAGATAAATCAAGCATTGGACTTAACCTTAAAGAGTTGTTACAAAGCAACTATTTATTTTTGAGTCACCATTTATCTGTTTTGGCTAGGTGAGATTGGTCACCTATTAGGGTTTGTATTTCAAGGGTTACGGACCCTTAAAAACAAACTTTGAGGCCTATGATAATGCCAAAGAGCGTGTGAAAGAGTTTGAAAGTTAGTTACAATCACGAATAAGGATCAATCCCTCTTATGATACCCAAAAAGTGGTATCTTATTAACTACATGCTAACTTAAATTTTTATTTTTATTCGATTTCAATATCCGATATTTAATTTAAAAATTTTATGAAACAAATTTCTTATTTTATTTAAGAAAATTAGGTATTTAATATTTTTGAAAATCAAAATATCTTTCACACCCCATCAGAGGACTGAAGAGACATAAAAGGTTTTATCATTATCTCCTTTGCACCCCACCAGAGGACCGGAGGAATAAGAAAGGTTTTTAAAATCAAAATATCTTTCATACCCCATTGGAGAACCAAAGGAATATGAAAGGTTTTATTTTTACATAATTCAAAATATTTTTTTTAAAAAAAAGGGGATATCATTATTAAAATAATATAGAATCCCTCTTATATGCTGGGTGAAATTCTATGTATTACTTTAACTCGAAAACATTGCTTTAATTTTTAAAAATATCCATTTTATAGAAAATGACAAAATTCGTCCTAAGACTCAAACTTGGTTGAAAAGACTAACATGTCCCCAAAAGCATACCTTAGTCATGAAAGCATCCCGGTGACCTAAAAAGACTCATTAAGTTACTAAAATGTCCCTAAGGTATACCTTCACAATGAAAGTATCCCGATACCCTAAAAGACTTGAAGACATCATAAAATGATTAACATATCCCTAAAGTATCTTTGACATGAAAGTATCTCATTGACTCCAAAAGACTCGATTCTAAGGTGAATTATTAAAATGTTCCTAAGGTATACCTTCAACGTGAAAGTATCTTAGTAACCCTAAAAGACTCAATAACTTCATGAAATGACCAACCTATCCCTAAAAAGCATTTTTAACATAAAAGTTTCCTGGTAATCCTAAAGGACTCAGTTGTAAGGTGAATTACTAAAATGTCTTTAAGGTATACCTTCGACGTGAAAGTATCTTGGTAACCCTAAAAAACTCAATTACATCATGAAATAACCAACCTATCCTTAAAATGCACCTTCGACATGAAAATATCTCGTTGACCCTAAAAGACTCGATTTTATAGTAAATTGCTAAAATGTCCCTAAGGTATACCTTCAATAAGAAAGTATCTTAATACCTTGAAACTATCTTGATACCTTGAAAGACACAATTTTATGGTAAATTATTAAAATATCCCTAAGTCATACCTCTAACATGAAAGTATCTTGGTATGCTAAAGGACTCGAAAATATTATGGAATGATGATCATGCCCTAAACAGGCAACTTATAAGACAAATATGGCCTAAATAACAAAATTGTTAATAGGCCCTTAAAGATTGTAAAATTACACTTCCACCTCAAAATGGACTTAAATGCTAGAAATATTCCTAATGCATCTTAGAATACCTTAAATGGGTAATTAAATTGAAATGACTTACAATGCAAGACTTTGCTAAATGGTCCTTAAACTTTTCTAGTTTTTAAAATTAATCCCTAAATGGATTAAAATGCTAAGTAAACACCAAAACTCATTAAAAACATATAGGAAATTTATCTAATGGTCCTAGTACTATTCGGCTAAGAACCCATGGCCTCAAAAAAAATTTAGGATCTCTATAACTAAGTCCCTAAATTTTTATAAAATTATTAAATGCCCCTAAAATGCCTAAAAATTAAAAATTTCTATTTCCTAGCCACTACCTATTTGACTTACGCATGTAAATACCTCTAAATAATTTTAAAAATTTTAAAAATTATAAAATAGTCTTCCAAGGTTTGACCAAGCTAAGAAATACCTCTAAATGGGAAAAAATAAAAATTTACACTTTTACCCCTTGTAAGTTTCAACCAAGCTAAAGAATGCCTCTAAATAGAGTTGAAAAAATTGGAACAATTATGAAACAGCCCCTTTCAGTCCTGCCATGATCTAAAACAGCCCCTGAATGGCCTAAAAATTAAAGAAAAACTTACATTTTAGCCCACGATAATTTTGGTTATCCATAAAACAACCCCTAAAAATTTCGCTTTTCGTTAAACTAGACATAAATGTATCTCAATGTCATCCTAGAATACTATTTAAGTCTCAATGTCATCTTAGAATACTACCAAGTTGAACACACAACAAAAATTTGTCAAAGTATCAATATTAAAATAAAAAAAAAAACAAAATTTAGATGTAAAATAAAAATGAGAATTGCTAATTACAAAAATGCATGATCCATGAAATCCATCAACATTAAAATTTATTTAGCACATATGAACATGTTATAAAGCATTTATACTTTGAAAAAAATGGTTCTAATGAAATTTGAACAAAAATCAAGGAATTAAGGTCACATCTCCAAGCTTAGCCTCTGAAGCATAAATCATGCTATAGCTTAAGCTTAATAACCTTACTAAGTACATGGAGTTATCTTTCAAAGGTGGAGAAGATGAACTTAAAATGATGAAATGGACATGGTTTTAGAAAGAAAACTAAAGGAATATACCTTTCTACAAATAAAACTCTTGATCTCAACTCTTAAAACTCAAAAAAAAATTCAAAGAAGCTTTTTGTTCTAAAATTTTCTGAAAACACCTAAGAGAGCAAGATAGTTTTTTTTATTAGAGAAAAAACAAGAAAATGAATTTCCATCCCCCAAATTATCAAAACTATTGTCCATATCATCGGCAAAAATGCCATCTTTTTATTTTTTATTTATTTTTCAATTGCCAGTTTGGTGAAATCTCATTAATTCATGTTATATCCTCTATGCTTCAAGTCATAGATCTTACTAACATTTTCCTCTCTTGATTGAAAAATTTAGATTTTATTTTTATTTAATTTTTATTTTGATTGAAAAAAAATCTAGGATAAAATTTAATCCAATGGTAATAAATTAATTCGACTAGTCAAAAATCAATCCAGTGGCTAGGAATTTGTTGACCAATTCAACTTTAATTTTGATTGTTTGGAAAAACTTTAATAAGTCAAAATTGGAAAAAAAAAAAAGCCATAAGTACAGATATATTTTAGTAGCTAAAAGTAAAAAACATTTGATCCAATGGCTATCAACATATTTGACTTGTCAAAAATTAATATAATGGTTGGTAATATGTTGGAAACTCAACCTTAATCTTGATTGGTCAAAAGGATTTGCCACATCGATTCTATTTGGATAAAGAATTAGTACATGATACCTAATTAGAAGAATTCTCATACCAAAATTGGAGTTTTAAAATTCTATGTTTAAATTTCAGGAATAAAATGGTTAATAAAAAATTCACATAATTAAAAGTGACAATCAAATTAAAGTAATTTTATGGCAATTCTAAAAGAATTAAATGCAATTTTCATGAGAAAAAGGGAAAATTCTAATTACAAAAGCTCATTTAAAAAATGGTAATAAAAAATCTACTCATAGAATCCCAAATAAAATTTACATGAAAGAATTTAATCAAAATGACTAAAGTGTAAAGATGAAAATTGAATTAGAAGTTAGATATTGTGAAATTTAGTTAAGAATTTAATCATGTAAAGTTCTAATTGAGAGACCACAAAAAAACATTGAATTGAAGAAACTAATTTGTGATAATTCAATTTGAAAAAAATTGGATGAAAAATCTAGAAAAATTTTAAAATAATCAAGATCAAAAAAATCATGAGAGTGCTCTAAAATCTCATACATCCAAAATTTAATTTCCATAAAAAAAGATAGTGGAAAATTTCATGCATTACATACTATTTGGAATATTCATGCATGAATTAAAACAAAGAATAGATAAAATAAGTGAAAATAAGAAAATCCTAGGTGTTGAATTCTAAAAAAGAATTTTTATAAATAATTGGAAAATTTTATGTGTGGAAAAAAGCTATTGAAAATTTGAAACTCATAAAACTTTACAAAAAAAACCCTTATAGAAAAAATCTACATTTGGAAAAAATGTAAAACTCATAGAACAAATTAGAGTTTTAAAAACTGAATTAATATGTATTCAATGAAAGTATTTAAAGAATTTTAAAAATTCAAACTTAGAAAAATTCTACTGAAAAATTATAAAATAGAAAATTTCATATTTTAGAAACGAGAAAATTTTAAAAATATATTCAAATTTATAAAAATAAATTTAATTCAACAAATTAGTCAAAGTATTAATTTATAAAGATAATAAAGATGAAACTTAAGATTCAAAACAATTTTTACTAAAAACTTTTCGCAGATGTGATACTTGTGATACTTTGAAAAATTCAAAATTAATGAATAAAATTGATAATTTGACACTTCATACAATAAAATGCCAATACAAATTTTTCTTGAATATTTTTTATTTTTTAAGGTATGTATTAGCAAAAATACGACATGGATATCGGTAAAAATATACGACCATTAACTCCACAAATTTCATGAAAAAATCTCAAAAAATTCTTAAAAATGAAAATTTTGATTGTATATCATCTGCAAAAATGATTTATTCGCTATGGCTCTTGAAACTACACTTTTTTCGTTATGTGCACATGCGACCATTTAGGCATGACTAAAAGGGTTTTAGAAAATACCTAGTCTGCCTAGAGAAGTCAACCTCTACTAACGCAGCTATTGCTAAGTTCTCAATCTCAGGTAATTATGACTATAAAAAAAAGGCCCAAACAAAATTAAATATCTATATTTGCTCTTATTTAGCCATTGCTGAGAATTAAGAACGGGATAAAGACCAAATACACACAATTTCATTTGAGCTATAAAGTTTCAAAAAATAAACTGAACTAAACTAGATATGTATATATCTATATATATATATGTATATTAAAATGAAATAAAGCAACTAAGGGCATAACTTAGGTTAAGGTGATGAGTAGGGCAGATATTAAAAGTTTAAAAGGTTGATCAGGGAAAAACCATGATAGTTAGTAATAACCAAGATGGAACCTAAGTCAAATGGATTGACCAAGGTTGAACCTAAGTCTAAAAAGATGACGAGGGCGATACCTAAGTTAAAAAAAAGGTTGACTAGGATGAAATGATATAAGTCAACTTAGGTTGACTAGAGTGATACCTAAGTCAAAAAGGGTTAATAGGGATAAAATTGTAGAAGTCAACTTAGGTGACCAAGGCAACACCTAGGTCAAACAAGGTTGACCAAATGAAACCTAGGCTAAAAAGATTTACCAGGGCGAAACCATAATGGTTAAAGAAGTGATTAGGGTGAGATTTGAGTCAAAAGGGTTGACCAGGGTGAAACCTAATTTGAAAGGGTTTGACTAGGGCAAAACCATGATAGTTAAAAGGATGAACAAGGCGAAACCATAATAGTCATAGGGGTGACCAGGGTGAAACCTATGTCAAAAGGAATGACTAGGTGAAGCTTAAGTCAAAAGAGTTTGATCAAGGTGAAACCATGATAGTTGAGGAGATGACCAAGGTGAAACCTAAGTCAAAGGGGTTTGACTTGGGTTAAACTATGACAGTTAAAGGGATAACTAGAGCAAAACTATAATAGTCAAAGAGGTGACCAAGGCGAAGCCTAAGTCAAAAGGATTTGACCAAGGCAAACCATGATAATCAAAATGGATGACCAAGAAGAAACCATAATAGTCGTGGGGGTAACTCAAGTGAAACCTAGGTCGAAGGGATTAACCAGAGCAATAGTTAACTAAGGGTGACCAAGGTGAAACCTAAGTCAAATAGGTTAACGAGGGCAAAACCATAATGGTCAATGAAGGGTGACTAAGACAGAACCTAAGTTTGAAGGGTTGACCAGGGCAAAACCATAATAGTCAATAAGGATGATCAAGGCGAAACCTAAGTCTGATAGGTAGACCAGGGCGAAAGCATAATAGTCAACTAAGAGTGACCACGGTGGAACTTAAGTTGAAAATGGTTGATTGAGATGAAACCATACGAGCAACTTGGGTGACCAAGGTGTTACCTAAGTCAAAAAGGGTTGTCTAGGATAAATCCATACAAGTCAACTAGGGTGACTAGGGTGATACTTAAGTTAAAAGGGTTGATCGGGATGAAACTATATGAAGTAACTTAGGTAACCAAGGCGATGCCTAAGTCGAAAAAGGTTAACCAAGAAGAAACCATATGAGTCAACTTTAGTGAGTAAGACAATCAAAATAGGTTGACTGACATGAAACCATACGAGTCAACTTAAGTGACCGGGGTGATATCTAAGTCCAAAAGGGTTGATCGGGACAAAACCATAAGAGTCAACTTGGGTGACCACAACGATACCTAAGTCGAAAGGGTTAACTGGAATAAAACCGTATGAGTCAACTTGGATAGAGACAATGTTTGATATTAGATTGGTTTAAAGCGATGCGAGACTTACCTTTTGATTTTGAGGAAATCAGCATAATTTGTCAATGTCTTGCTTAACTTTTGATCTGCAAATTATCAAATGCAAATGAAAATGCATGAAGAATGTCTATGATGGATTCTCATGATTGTATTTTCTAATTTATGGATTTCATTATGGATAGTCTCCATGCAGTGTATGCGAAGGTAATTGTGCAAAGGCACACTCGTATTACTGATTATCGATTCTGCCATCTACTATCCAAAATAGCAAGATCAACTTTAGTCTCAATTTACAAACTTGTTATAGACAAGTTGTGATATTGTTAATACAATTTAACACAAACGTTAATTATAAATAGTGTATATATTATTTATAAATATGTAAATATTAACTAAAATATTTATAAATATATAACCTTTAGAAAACAAAAAGCCAAGTATGTTGAGAATCAAAGAATACAAAAGTAATAAAAGAAAGCTAGATACCGTCAATAGACAACGTCCAACATAAAATATGTGATCATATAGTGTATGAAAATAAAGAATATACCAATAATGTTCAAAACTTTACAAAACTAGTTGCTCAAAAATCCAAAGACATAAAGTCGATTATATATCCAACAGTATAGAAAATATAATAGATTTAGTACAAATTATAAATAGAATTTAGCGAAACAACAATGAAGCAATACGGTGAAACAGTATTGGTAAAAATTAATGGAACTAACAATCACAAATCAATATAAAAATTTGTACCTAAAATATATATTGATATTCCTATTCGAAAATTAATGAAACCAGTATAGATTACAGTGTTAAAAACATGCAGTATTTGCAATAAATTCCAAACAGTATTAATAGAAATTAATGAAAGCAGTATTGAAACCAAAATACGTAAATTTTAAGTAACAATATGCATATTAAAAGAATTTCCACAGAAGCTAATATATATAAAAAAAATACTATTGCCCGCATAAGAGAAGAGAAGAAAATAATGTGTTAGAACACTGACAGCAATATATTAAACAAAAAAATGGAGTCAAATAAAACGATGATTTTGTCTATAATATTGCAAATATGCACAATATATGTATAACGAACACTAGAAACAATATTTAAGAAAAACCAAATTTATATGAAACACAACAGAACCAAAAGCAGTATATTAAAAATATACCATAATCCTCTTAATTTTGCTAGGAAATTATGCAAGGAATCATACAATTAATGCTAGAGTCGATAAAGATTTACGAAAAATTTTACAAAATGAAAAATATCCTTTATGTTAAAACAGAATTATGCAGACACTGAAATCAAACTTGATCAAGATTTGAAACCTCGAAATAATTATTGCTTATCTACTGTGTTCGATAAATTCAACACAATTCATCTTTTAAGTCTTACAATGTCGTTGTAGTGAGAAGCACAATAACAATAACGACGTGAACACACGAATGTACAAAACGTCTCTCTCATTAATAACGGCAAAATTGGAATAACTGATGCAATGAATTCTTCTAAGAACTGTTCTTCTTGGATAGAATAAAAAAAAAAAAAAGGGAAAACTATTTTAAAAACATTTTTAGACAGCAATCATTTTAATTTTTTTTAATTGAACGTGACTAACCTTTTGGTTGTGTTACCAATGGTTAGGACAAGATTAGAACAACAATAATATAACTGTTTGGATAAGGACTTCAATATAAACAGAATTTGATTGGATCAAGTCTGAGTTTAAAACAAATCTAACTCATTGGGTTCAAATAATTTAATGGGTTGGCTTTCAAAAAATAAAGCATATTTAATCTTTAATCTAAGCCTAAACTCAGAGCTAAGTCTAACCCGGCCTACTCAATAATTCTTCTTCTTTTAAGTATACAATGAAATCAATTTCTAATTTAAAATAAATATCAATTGTATATTATAATTTTAATTATTATATATGACAATCAACCTATGCCATACTTTTATTTTCATATTCATATACAAATTTTATTTTTATGCATCTTTAATATTATATTGATATCCAACAAATTTTATTCACCCTAGTATCCTAGGTGATATTTACTCATAATTCCTATTCATGTATTAAAAATGATTGAAAACTATAATCCTTAAAATATCCAATTTTCAAAGTGATTTTTTTGGGACAATTATAGTGGTAAGGATACTAAGAAAATCGAATAATTTTCTGGCAAAAATAAAAAAGGTAAAATGGATTAGTGGATCATAGACCAATTTATTAGTCCGGATAATCTTTTAATCCCAGATTCGACTTTATTAGGCTTTTTTTTTTTTAATTTCAGTTGTAAAATATTTTAAAAATATATAAAATATTAAAAGTTTTATTTTTTTAACATTAAAAGTAAAAGACCTTCGAGGCCCGAAGGGCCAGGTTTGTACTTTAAACAATTTTTGTTTTAAATAATCCGAGCTTATCCTGGTCTCGCTCAATTATAAACAAATTTATGAAACATGCTACGAGAAGATTGAGAAAGCCACCAGCCCAATTGGTCACGAGTTTCATAAATTTATACTAATAAAAACTTTATTAAATTAATATCATGAATTAATAAATTACTATTTCAATTGATAAATTTATTAAATAATTAGATAAAATTTATAACATAAAATGTAATGAAGAGTGATTATATACTTTTAACTTATTTTAAAAAATTGCCTCACACATGCAATTGTTATAAACGCCTTTTAGAAAAAAAAAAAAATTCATATCTTACGTTATTATATTATTATTTTAAAATATAATTTTCTGAATTAGTTTCTGCTACCACCCATGTTGCGAATAATTTTAATCTAACTTGTTGTCCCGACTTCCCAGGTGTTATGCTATGTAACAAAACAAAAAAACTGGTATATACGACAAGTCATCATTCAAAACAGCTTTGTTGGAAACCCACGGTTTTTACCAGATCCAACGAGCGCCAACGCAAACCGACCCTCCAAACGGGTTCCGACTCATAATCGCGGCTTGCTTTGATTATTAAACAGAACAGGTCTTTAAAACCAACTCTGATGCCAGTCTATCCTACGCTCCACATTGTCCCCATCTTCGCTCAAGGTTTTTTTTTTTTTTTTTTTTTTTCTAATTTCTACATTTTTTTTTTCTGTGGCCCAATCGCCTGCATTTTGAATATTAAATCTGGTAATTCATCTTCATTTTGTATCTTTAATTTCTTGGGTTTATTAACTTACATTTTTGGTTGATGTTTTGTCTTTGGGTTATCCGTCGCATTCTTGTTGATTTCCTGCGAAAACCTTTTTGTATAACAAAAGATTGCTAGAAAAAGCAGAGCTAATTTTCGCCATCTTCTTTTCCCTCGATTTGTGCCCCCCCTCCCTTTTTTTGAGTAGAGGAATACTGAACTCGCGTCAGTCAAAGTTTTGAGTAAAGGGAATGTCGATTAAGGATTCTTCTCGATCGCTTAATTTTCTTCTTAAAGTTTTATAATTCTTATTTTCTTTGATTTTCAGCTTGAGAACTTACAGAAAATTATCAAATCCGCGTGGCCATGGAAGTGGACGACAAGTTTTTGAAAATGGGTACTCTCATAGTAGCCACTCTAGTAGTGGCGAAGGTCATATCTTTCCTCATAATCCCCAGATCTAAGAAGCGGCTGCCGCCAGTAATCAAAACCTGGCCTGTAATTGGTGGGCTTCTTCGATTCATGAAAGGGCCCATCGTGATGCTCCGGGAGGAGTTCCCAAAGCATGGCAGTACTTTCACGTTGAACTTATTTAACAAGAAGATAACATTCTTGATTGGGCCTGAGGTTTCAGCGCATTTCTTTAAGGCTTCAGAATCAGAGCTCAGCCAACAGGAAGTTTATCAGTTCAACGTACCAACATTCGGTCCCGGTGTGGTGTTTGATGTGGATTACTCGATAAGGCAAGAGCAGTTCCGCTTCTTTACGGAGGCCCTTAGAGTTAATAAACTTAAGGGTTATGTAGATCACATGGTTACAGAAGCTGAGGTTAGTAATTTGCCACAACTTTGATTTCTGTTTGTTTATATATTTTATTTATATTACTCGATGACCCTGTAATGTTGACCCTAATAAACAAGTGACTCTTGTTCGATATTGTTGAAGCGTCTGACAAGGGAAAATCAGGTTTTAACTTTTAGGATCGTTTCGCTGGGAATGGCTTCCGGAAAATCATTTTCCTATTTTTCAGTAATGAAAAGCCTGTATTAGGCTTATGAAAAAGAATCGCTATTTCTATAAAGGCATTCGGATGCCATCGATATGATATTCCGATTCTGTCAATATTTGAGATATTATTTTCAGAATTATCCAAATAATAAAAAAATCATTTTTTTTTTCAGAAAATAAGTTCAGTTTTTTGCCCTTTATTGGTGAAACAAACGGACTCAAAAATGGAGCTTGGACTCCTGTTTTTGAACCCAGTTGAATAAAAGTACTTTGTTTATTTGATTTTGAGTATGTGGACTTGAGATAGTCAGGAGACTTCTTAAGAGTCACCTTTGTCTGAAGTTTGAAGAATAATCTGCATATGCTAATAAAAGCTGTTTCTGTATTGATATTGCGTTCTTTGAATCTATTCGAGCATTTTTCGAGTTGTGGGTGGTTATGCATTAAACATACCCCCCCACCTTTTTTTTTTTTTCCCTTTATGAGTTAAAAAGAATGTGCCTTAGCATTAGTGGTTTGTTTTTACTTGATGATTACTGGCCGTGCATAACCCACTCAAGCCTACTCCTTGGGCTACTCTAACGAATAAAAAGGAATAAAAAAGTTAACAAAATCTTGGTAGATTTCGTTTGGGATGTCAAATTACATGTTAGTGTGGAGAATGTTTTGCGACTTCTGTAATGAATTTGGGGTTCGTTGTATGGTTCGCTGTTATATATGTTCACAATGTTGTAACTCCGTAATTGTGATTTTCTTTGTCTAATCATTATGGAATTCGGCAGAACTACTTCTCAAAATGGGGGGATAGTGGTGAGGTGGACCTCAAGTATGAGCTGGAGCATCTGATCATCTTGACGGCTAGTAGGTGTCTCTTGGGTCAAGAAGTTCGTGATAAGCTTTTTGATGATGTGTCTGCACTCTTTCATGATCTTGACAATGGCATGCTCCCTATTAGTGTTATCTTCCCTTACCTGCCCATCCCTGCCCATCGCCGTCGTGACCAAGCTCGAAAAAAGCTTGCTGAAATCTTTGCAAATATCATAGCTTCCCGTAAAAGTGCTGGCAAGTCGGAGAATGATATGTTACAATGTTTCATTGAATCTAAGTACAAAGATGGTCGCCCGACTACTGAGGCTGAAGTAACCGGCTTGCTCATTGCTGCTCTCTTTGCTGGGCAGCATACCAGTTCCATCACCTCTACTTGGACAGGTGCATATCTCCTTCGTCACAAAAAGTTCCTTTATGCTGTGATGGAGGAGCAGAAACAACTGATGCAAAAGCATGGAAGCAAGGTTGATCATGATATCTTATCTGAGATGGACACCTTGTATCGGTGCATTAAGGAAGCCCTGAGACTTCACCCCCCACTAATTATGCTGCTTCGCAGCTCACACAGTGATTTTAGTGTAAAAACCCGAGATAGGAAAGAGTATGACATCCCGAAGGGTCACATTGTTGCAACATCACCAGCATTTGCAAACAGGCTTCCTTACATTTACAAGGATCCGGACACTTATGATCCTGATAGATTCTCTGTTGGGAGGGAAGAAGACAAGGCGGCAGGGGCTTTCTCATATATTTCCTTTGGAGGTGGCAGGCATGGTTGCCTAGGTGAACCATTTGCTTACCTTCAGATAAAGGCTATATGGAGCCATTTGTTGAGGAATTTTGAATTGGAGCTTGTGTCACCTTTTCCTGAGATTGACTGGAACGCTATGGTGGTCGGAGTGAAAGGAAAGGTGATGGTTCGTTACAAGCGGCGACAGCTTTCTGTTAATTAGCTAGGTAATGTTTACCATATATGGCTGGCCTTTCTTGTTCTGTTTTCAAACCTCGGTTTATTTGTGTTAACTAGAGCAATCTCTGGATTCTATTTGCTAATGGATTTTGTCTATCGATGTTCTGTAGTTTTGTCAGATTCCTTTCGAAGCAATGAAGTTTTTAATTATGTTATCCTGACGTGAATCAGAATGCACTTTATGATTCTGTTTCATTCTGACTAGATTAAGTTTTAATTATCAGCGTTGTTGGTTCCTAATACACTGGAATAAGGTAGCAGAATTAGGCAGCCAATTCCAAATGAGTATCTTATGCTGAGGTGGGGCTTTTTAGATGAGTCCTTAATGGTTAGCTGCATGATCTGTCTAAACTATCATTATCGCTATTCCGAGTATTTTAATTTAATATATAGGCCCCTATGGTCGTGAAGTGTTTAGCTTTCAACCTTAATCTCAATTAAAAGCGCAAGGCGTGGATAGATGATAATAATAGTAATAATAAATGAAAAAAGGGTGAGTAAAGTAAGAGGAAAAAAGTTAAAGAATGGAAATGATATATGTATTTTTTATGGGATATATTACTTATAGTAATTATATTATAATTAATCAAAAAAAAATTTAAAATTATGTAGGGTATATAAAAAATTATGTGAAGTTCGTATTTATAAGTGATAAATTTTTACATAATTCTTAATTGTAATTCGATAATTATAGTATTGTAGTAAAAAGAATTATAAGTGAAAATGAAATACTCCCATTTTTTATTTGTATAATTAAAATTAACCAAAAAAAAAAAAGAGAAAAGGAATTTTAATAAATATTGTTTGGTTAGTGAAAATGAAAGGATTTAGAAACCTTTTTTTATAAAGGACTCGTAGCTCGTATAAAACAAGAAAATGGTGTATAT
>JBBYHM010038499.1:0-51290 GCA_038381775.1 Adansonia rubrostipa
TCTCTTTGTCAAGAATTTTCTAAGTTAATGCAAGGTGAGTTCGAGATGAGCATGATGGGAGAATTAACATTCTTTTTGAGGCTACACCAATCAAGTAAAGTACACTAAAGAATTACTTAAGAGGTTCAAAATGGATGAAGCAAAGCCTTGTTCCACACCTATGAGTACCTCAACAAAGCTTGAAAAGGATGAAAGAGGTAAAATCATTGACTCTAAACTTTATAGGTCTATAATAGGTTCATTACTATATCTTACCACAAGTAGACTTGACATAATGTTTAGTGTATGCCTATGTGTTAGATACCACTCATCACTATAAGAGTCACATCTAATTGCCATTAAAAGAATCTTTAGATATCTTAGAGATACTCCAAATCTAGGCCTATCGTATCCAAAAGAATCATCCCTTGTTTTACATGCTTACTCCGATACGAATTTTGCTGGATATAAAATTGATAGGAAAAGCACTTCCAGTACATGTCAATTTCTTGGAAATATGCTCATATCACGGTTTTCCAAGAAACAAAATAGTGTTGCTCTATCCACAACTGAAGCGGAATACAAATTTATGGAAAGTTGTTATGCCCAAATTTTTTGGATAAAATAACAAATGGAGGATTTTGGCATTACCACAGATCATATTCTTATTAAATGTGACAATGCTAGTATCATTTGTCTCACTAAAAATCCAATCCAACACTCTAAAACCAAGCACATAGAAATTAGACATCATTTCATTAGAGATCATGTGCACAAAGGTGATATAGTGCTTGAATTTGTTGATACCTTGCTTTAATTAGCTGATATTTTCACTACACCACTTGACGAGGATAGATTTTGCACAATTAAAAGAGAAATTGGATTAATGAATACACCCTAAAATTCATGATTTGATCCAATCCTGATACTGTGTCTCACTATGTTTGCATCATGCTTAGTTTGATAAAACTAGTTTTACACACTTGTTTGTTTGATAATGTTCAATTATCATGGCTTTATTGGATAATTTTGTTAAATCTTGATTAAGTTTTGAATGATCTTGATTTTGGTCCAAGTTATATTTTCAAATGTTTTAAACATAATTAGGTAACAAATACATCTAATTTAATGTCATCTTATTGGAAATGACCCCATATTAGGCTATTCTGTATTGATTCCTATACATTCTTCTTCCATGTATCGAGACTTGTTTCCATTGTATTTATATAAACCCAGATTTGTTTTTTGTATCGATAACTGCCCTTTCTGTATCAATACATTGAATCGATACTTCTCAGCGTGTATCGATACAACAATAATTTGATCTAAGTCTCAAGACCCAGTTCCTTGCATTGATACAGAACCCAAAAATGTTCATCGTATCGATACTACTTCTTCTGCATCGATACTCACTGTTCATTTAGAACCCCCCGTGCGAAATTCCATCATTTGAAAACACTATTCGCAATACCATCCCTCTCTTACTACATCTTCAAATCTTCAAAACTCATCATCCTCACCCCTTTATCTCAAAATTGATTATTCCATAGACCAAATTTCCTTATCACACTTACCCAAAACCATTTCGAAATCACTCACTAACATCTAAACCATCAAGATTTCAAAATTCCCATCACCCTAACCCTCTCCACTTCCCTCTCTAAATCCATCATTTTTGTCCAAATTTTTTTTCAAAAATTCAACTTTTTTTCAACCCTAAACTATTCCCCACCATTGTTTGTGCGATTGATTACGGATTCATTCACTACATCGCATAAATTGCAAATCGAATTTAGCGCCCACCACCTATTCGACAAAAGTCCTCAAACAGCCTTTTACCCACTCAACCTATTCCCTCACCACCTGCTCGACGAAAGTCCTCAAACACAACCATGGCTTTTAAAACTAAACAAACAGCACACCGTCAAGGTCCTATCACTTGTGCCGCCACCTTTTTCGCTCATCAACCACTTCTAGCCCAAAATCAGTCACTCTTTGACTTGTATTTCTATGATGCATGGGCTTAAGAGCATTTCACCACCATTTATGCCCGGATGCCCATCCAACAATGTCGAGTCATGGACTTTCCTTTTCTTTGGTCCATTGACTATCCTTAACTTTAGATCTTTGAAACTTTCGGATGGACCAAAATCCTTTCTTTAAATGTTCCAGTACGTGAAAATCTTATCCGTGCATTCTTTAGTAATGCCTCTCTTGTTATTGATGACCACGATAATGTCATTGGTATCCGGTCCTATCCTTTGGGACAAGATCTCCTCATCAACATGGCTTCTTTTATGTCTGCCTTTAATTTTTCGAATGAAGGCATCATCCATAAAGGCTCGGCTCTCGTCACATTGTGCACCCCCCACAACAAAGCCACACTCCTTCCTCTAGTCGATCGTTTACTCCATCTTATCATTTCACATGTGCTCCATCCATACGGAACCAAACATACCTTAATTAGCGACACAGATTATTGGTAGCTGCATGTGATTTAATCTAGCAATCGTCCAAATTTAGCCTATTTAATATTTGCAGACCTTGTTCTATGCGTACGTGGTTGTCATAGTCTTTTTAATGGCATGGCCTTGAGTTACTACTTTGACACTCAAGGTCTCAATCATTCATGTGACCCTAAAATTATGGTAACCACATACGCTACTTAGTCACAAATCTATGGGACTTGCCAGATATGAAATTCAAGGTGGTGACTTTATTCTAAACGCTCGTCGACAGCCACCACTTGAGCAACTAGATGCTCTCGCTCCCGATGATCATGATGAAATGGAGTATGATGAGCCTCCTCCACCTCTGATTTCTGCACCTATGGATATTCCCATGATGTTTGCATCTATTATAGGTTATTTTGATTCATGGGAGGGATGATTTAACACCATCGATGCTTGTCTCTCTACTTTTGAACAAAGTCACTGAGATAATGGAGCAATTCCATGCTTTCTCGACTATTTTTCCTCATGTGCATCCACCGACTCCTCCATCCATCGAGGCTCTTTTGACCGATGAGGCCTAGTAAACTTTGGCACGTTAATTAACTGTCAAACTTTATGTTTTTTAGGATATCGTTTTAAGATCGTTAGGATTTCTCTTTATTTATCAGACTTTATGGTTTTAAGATTCTTCGCTACTCTATGTTTTGCATTGTCTTGAACATCTTTTGCTTGCTTTATTAATTTATCCTACTTATGCTTGCTTATGCCTACTTATCCTTGAATTCTATTTTGATATAACGAAAAGGGGGAGAAAGGCCTTAAATTTGCAATATGTTGCTTTCCATGAATTGATTATGCATATGTTGGAACCCGAATTACATGTTGAACATAAGCTTGATTTCTAATCTTGGGCAATTTATTGCGAGGGAGTCATTTTTAGTTACTTAAAATAAATTTTTAAAAACCATTGCTTTATTGAGGGGTAGTTATTTTTTTTCTTGTTAATCTTAAACACAAGCAAATTTATCTTAAGTTTTGTTATATCAAAAAGGGAGAGATTGTTAACCTTAATTTTGGTTTTGATATAGCAAACAACTTAAGTTAAATTAATACTCAACTTGATATTTGTGTTTAAATTGAAAAGCATCTTTAAAAATACTAAGTTTGTAATTTGTCAAAAATTATATATTTATACTTAGAATAATTCTTGAGATGTGTTTGAGTCAACAAAAATCATTTCACAAACATTTTTAAAGGTTAGTATCGATACAAAGAACAAATTTATCGATACTATGCATAAAACCCCTCAAATGTATCGATACAAGTATGTATGTATCGATACAGGCTGCTTAGTATCGATACTCACCCCATGAGTATCGATACAAGGCTTGGCAGTAGCCAAGGTTTGTATGAAACCCTCAAATGTATCGATAAAAGTGTGTATGTATCGATACAGGCTGCTTAGTATTGATACTCACCCCATGTCTACCGATACAACGCTTGCTAGTAGCCAAGGTTTGGCTAAAACCCTCATATATATAGATACAATGGTATCTGTATCGATACAGCTAGCTTAGTATCAATGCTCAGATCTTAGTATCGTTAGAACAAGCTGTAACGATCACTTTTTTAATTTTTGTATCAATACTATTGGTATTGTATCGATACTATAGCGCGAGATTGAATGGAAACAAGCATTTATGAAGGCTACAATGGCTCCCCAACCACCACATTAAATGCCTAACATCTATGAATCAATTTCTAGCTATAAATGGAGGTTCCAAATAGTTGAAGAAGCAGAGATACTGATTTCATTGAATCATTGAACAACAAAAGCTCAAAATCATCAAATTCATTATTTTCCACTTGTATAATATTCATACTCATAAGTCTATTTGTATCTTAATCATCTTGTACTTAAATTCCACCAAACATCTACCTACTAGAGGTTCAATTTGTTTGCAAAATACTTTTTTCATTTCATAAAAGGGGTTGTGTAAAAGTGAGTGAAAATACTTGAGAGTTTGGAGTATAATTCTCAAAGTAATTGAAAGTTTCTATCTAAGCCTTAAAAGATAGTTGTATAAGGTTATACCTTAGCCTTAAAGGTAACAATTTTCTTAGTGAATTGTGGGAATCACCTTAGTAAGAAAGTACTAAGAAGAGAGGACATAGGTGTCGATTTAAAAGACCGAACCTCTATACATCCATTGTTGGTTTTTCTCTTCCTTATCTTATTTTTAATTTTCAATCTACTTTGAATTTACAAAGTTTTTGTAAAACCAATTCACCCCCTCTTGGTTCAATCTCTCCTTTGAAGCTAACATAATGTTTATATGTAACAAATTACATGCAAGCATTAACTTCAAAGATTTCTTATATAAACACATTATATATAAACATTATGTACATTGTAGTATTTATATGTAATTTTTGTAATTTTTAGTTTTAATTTTACCAACTAATAAAAAATATATATTTTATCATAAAATTAATTTTTTTCTTAACAAAATGTAATTATTATTAATATACTCAAATAAATTATTAAACTAAAAAATATATTATGTAGGTAATTATTTTTTTAGTAATTTTTGAAGTGAAAAATGTTTTTATATATTTTTTTATTAGTACATTTTTTATATTAGTAATAAATATATTATCAAAATAAAAAAATTAATTTTATGATAAAAGTTAGATTTTTTTTGTTAGTTGGCAAGAATTATAACTAAAAATTATGGCAATTGCACATATATATTATATTTGCATAAATCATTAGAGTGTAGCTAATATTTGTATATAAAATATGTTATAAGTAATGTATTTGTGTAAAGAATCTTTGAAGGTAATGTTTGTATGAAATTTGTTACATTTAAACATTATTGAATTATATACAAACATTAAAAATTTACATAAAACATTATTAACATTGTAATGTATTTAAGTAAAACATTTTTTTAAGAAAATTAAATATAATTTTTTAATATAAATTTTTATTTTTTTATTAAATATATTATATATATAGAAGTTAATTTTTTTTAGTAATTTTGAAGTAAACAAAATTTTTACATTTTTTAAAATGGAACATCGATTTTGTGATTTAAATGTAAGGTCTTTTATAATTATATAAATTTTCATATGTGATAATTCTTATTAAGAAATTAAAAAATATTTTTATATTAATATTTATATATATTTGTAATTAAATTTAAATAAAAATATTTTTATTAATTAAATAGAGATTCAAGATAAAAATAAATCCACAATTTAAATTTTTATAGTCCACATAACAACAAAATTAATTTGATAATATTAATTTTTAAAAATATTTTAATAATAAATTATTTAAAAAAATAAAAAAAAATTATTTAAAACCTCTCAACCGGTACTTCATGAGCTTAGAGAAAGCTCTTTAATGTGAGCTTCGTCTAAAATTTTTCAATAAGCACACGGTATCCATTTGGTCATCCTATGATGTGGCCTAAATTTGGTCATTTTAACTACACCACACAATTTCCAGTTTTGTGGCGTACACGCTTAAAAACCCATTAAAAGGGTTGCGTTGAGAAAAGGGAGGATGGATTTGCTGTCATTATCTCTGTGATCTCGCGCTTGGCTATTTAAAGAAAGCTTTGCCCTTAATCCATGTAACTTGCCTAGAAAATGTAGAGAAGCTGCTTGCTCGCTGGGGTTTTGCCACTTGAATAAACTCACAACTCCCAGGTTATTAATCTCCACAAATATTGAAGTTATTATCCATTTCTATCACGTTCTTTGATATCCATAGATCCCCAGGTGTTGGCTCATATAGCGGACGATGGCTTTAATCAATATCATCATTCGAGCTTGTCAGCTGCGGCGTCGAAGACGTATTGTATCTTCCTTCTTAGCTGCCGGTCGACATGGTCATCATCAGCACCGTCATCATCATCAGCAAACTCAAAGCATTCGGATGAATGGCCAGCTGCAATATTGTCAAATAATGATCCTGGTGGCAGTTGCTTTATTTTCTTATTTGCTATACCTTTCACTCTTCGGTAAAGTTTGTTGCAACAAAACCATGGTGAAGGCTTAAAATCTCCAAATTCTGTATGGATTTCCAATTTCCTTTTTAGGCTTAGCGGTGCCTTGAGGGACCCATACTTCAATGCTTGAAGTAAGAACATTGGCTACTATGTAACAAGCATGCGGTTGCATTTGTTTTGTTTTTACCTTAAACTTCAATAACTTTTCGGTCAGTCTTCTTCCCCTAAATTAATTTCTTTTACAGCTATATACCTAATACAACTATTTTTAATCAATAAAGAAAATCAATAGTTACTAATATTAAAAGTTATGATCACTTGAATTTTCTAAGGAAAATCAAGATTTGTAGATTTTTCTTTGTATTGGAAGAATAGAATCAAATTCAATGTTTTTTAAGAAATAAGTGCACAATCATTAAATAAAAAATTTGGATATTATTTTACTGTTCTAAATAAAATACCCAAAATAGGTTGTTAATAGTGATACGTATGTTTCACATTATGATTTGTAGGTTACATTATAATAATACTATAATTTACATCAAATTATGTAGTCTCTTATTGTTATACTTATAAATGTTACTTTAAGGTAAATGCCTGGTTTCTAATTTAAATGTATAATATTTTAAGTTTTATCATGTGATTTCTAGTAGTATAAAAAATAGGTTCTTGATATATGTATGTTATTATAATGATTTGTGCATTATGTAGACCCAATTTTGTCCTAGATCTTTAAAAATATCTATCAATTTGAATTAAATTGAATATGATAGTCAAATTAATTTCTTTTGAAAATTTTTAATTTGAATAAAATGGTATTTAAATTAGAAGTCAATTTTTTTATTAAAATCCATTGGAAATATATTTATTTTACCTTTAAATTTATTGGACCTTAAATTGCTTTTGAGTTTTGAATTAGATATTGAATCCTTATTGATTTTAGAGCTTCAAATTACTCAATAGATTAAGATTTTTGGATTGATTCTTGGAGCCAAAAGTAGACCGAACCCATATCTATTTGCTTTTGTTATTCTTTTCTTTAATTATTTTCTAGAATATTTTCAAAAGAAAAAAATCAATAAAAATAAAATATAAAAAGGAAAAAAATCAAATTCTTTGATCATTGTCATACAATTTTTGCAACTGCTAGAAATTTAAAGAACTTACAAGAAGTCGCAGCCAATATCTTTTGTTTGGTGGGATTGATCACTTAAGAAAATTTATCCTTTTAATAAAATCATCAAATTGATTAAGATTATTTTGAAAAACAATTTTGGTTTGGGAAAAAAATTAGGTTTGGAATACAATTACACATAAGTAAGGTGTCGTCCCCACGTGATCCTTTTGAGAAAACAATATAAATTAATCGCATGTTATCTTTTGTCCTTTACAAACTATTTAATTTTTATATTTAAAAATAATTCTCTTAATTTAGAAAATCCAGTGGAGATTTTATTTCCCTATTTGCCCTTATTTTGTTTTAATTTTTTTTCTTTTTTATGCTTAAATGTTGCAACGCAAGGCAAAAAAAATCCTAGCCAATTTTGTTGCCAATTTTTTGTTATTTATTTATTCTTTTGTTTATTTAAAATCAATTCACTAACTAAATTATCATTTTAAATAAATTATGTATTTATTTATTTACTAATTATTATTTATTTTATTTTACAATGTTTCATTCTTGTGGAATCATATTGAATATTTGACAATACATTCCGCACCTTGCTAAAAAATTGATCCCTATTTACCAACCATACATTGTCTACCACATCCAATTCTCTCTCGATATGTTCCTTAAAAAATTTGATTGATGTGGATTCTTCCCTCAACTAACGAAAAGATCTTAGCAGAATTGCCACATGTGAAATCGAGCAAATTTTGCAAAGAAATAGCCTACTTGTCTCTCGAGAAGGGATGAGAAACGTGGTCAATATCATTTGATTGAATAGTTGATCCATCTCCTTGTTGTTTGAAGAAACCCTATTGGTATTTTTTCATGAAAAGCAAACATGAGATAACAAATCTAGGTTTTCACTAAGCTTTCAATATTTGTTCCAAGTTCAAGTTGATTATTTTTCACCTTTTATTCAGAGAAAGATAATCAAACAATTCCCAGTCATGGTCCTTCAAAAGTATATAGATTTGAAACATATAAAATACTATTAATCCAGTTTTAGACCAATCTATTATTGCAAAAATCGATGAATACAACCATCACTAAGAATTTCATCTTTGGACCAAAAACAAGCAAGGGGTGGAATACCATAAAGAGAAAGTGTACCCACTAAAAAAGCAATTTGTGTAATTGGCACATGCTTTCTTAAACCGCCCATAAAAACCATATTCTGGCTTTTATCTGGAGAATATCCAACAATAGCTTCCATGGAATGAATAATTGATCTAGATCCTAAAAACAACAATGCCTTCGAATAAGCATAAGTAACCAAATGAAATAATAGCTCGATAAAACCCCATACCTAGAGATAACATCATATAACCTAGTTGGGACATTGTACAATAGGTTAAACCCCTCTTAATATCTTTTTGAGCAAGAGCTAAAGTAGCCTCTAATAACACCGTTATTATACCTATAAAAAATATTAGATTTATTATGTAAGGTATAACTATAAAAAGAGGAAGAAGGCGGGCTACAAGAAAAATTCCCATTGCTACCATAGTGGCAACATGTGTAAGAGCCAAAATAGGAGTAAGTCCCATCATGGCATCAGGTAACCATACATAAAGAGGAAATTGCACAAATTTAGCAATTATGCTGGCAAATAATAAAGAGGCACATAAAGTAACAAATAAAAAATGAACTTCATTATTATAAATCAAGTTATGAATGTTTCCATTTCAATTAAAATTTAAAAGAAGTAATTTTATTGCTATGATATCCATGGTTTAACCTTATATGCATTATATAGTAGTGCAAATTCTAGGAAGAACCAAAGTTCCAGATTCGATATAGGACAACTTAGTATTTCTTCATTCATTCTCATCCAATCAAAAGGGCTTCCTTTTTTATTGGATCAATTGCTTTCTTGATCTTGATAAACTGTGAAATAAGAAAGGTCAATTATTTGATAATTATTAACCACAATCTTAATATTTTTGTTACTCTTGGTACTGGTATCAACCTAGGACTCAATATCGACTTTATTTCTAAAACAAAAATGAAGAATTCTCTAATTAAAAAATTTTCTATGCAAAAATTTTGCCATAGTGTCTAGGATATTGTCTTCTCCTAGATAATTATGGATAGGGAATATCCCTCAGTGTATCAAAAAATTTTTGTTTATCCATATTGTAATTATAAGAAATCTCTTTCTTCTTATTTACTTAGAATGGTGGTCCACAAGTATATAAGTCCCTCTTATTTTGATAATTAATAGATTTATATGATAAAAAAGAATACCCATAGTGTTTTTTAAAATTAGATTTTTAAAATTTTTGTTCTTGATTTAGTTTATATTCTTGATTCAATAATGAGTTCGCTTGAAAATAATTTTTTTGTAATGACTTAATATTTCTTTTTCATCTGAATCCCATTTTGTTAAATCTTTATTTTGAGCCAGATAGTGTTGATTGACTCTATTTTGACATTTTCCTCATACTAATCTAAGCCATCTACTCTAAAATAAATCATATTGATAATGACTCCTTAACTAGTTTTTTTATTCATTCATTCCAGAATGCCAAAAGATTTTCTATCTTAACCCATAATGATGTCTTAATCTAGAATGAGAGACTCCTTGTTCTTCAAAATAATCCTTTATTTCATTTTTAAGAAAAAGAAATGTTCTATGATATTGAAAGATAAGTTTGAATTTATAAAAACTAATAACTTGGGTTTGCAATAATTTGTAAAATACATGTGCTTCTGAGAGGGAGGATAAGTCACAAAAAGCCTTTTCATTTTTATTTCTAGGACTTAGAAAATGCATCATTGAACTAAATTAATAAATATTCAAATAGATAGAATTTGAATATCGAGCGGGTAGCGAGAATCGAACCCACATCATTAGCTTGGAAGGCTAGGGGTTATAGTGAATGTTGAGTCATTATTTTTAACTTTCTAATTCAAAGCTGAACATAAAATTTTGTTTTCATTTGGCTCCTTTATGGAAGATGGATATATAAAAAAAAGAAATAAATAGAAAATATAAATAATATAAATAAGGCAGGAACAAAATGAAAAAAAAAATTCAGCCCATAACCTCTATGTTAGCTTTTCTGTTTGTATGCATTCAAAACAATTCACTTTCTAGATGATACTTCTAGAAGATTAGGATTAGAATAGAACAATCTTTCTAGTTACTTCGTTCTCTATTTCTATTTAAAAAAATATTTAGGAAAAGCATTTTGTTTCCATCAAGCTAAAATAAGATGTAAATATCTCTAGTAAACCAAAGTTATCATTTAAGAGCTGTTGTGCTTTAATTTATCCTATAAAAATATTAAAGATTTAATTACGATTAGAAATACACTTTTCTATCTTTATCCATGGATCTTTTCCTCATACTTAATCAATTGGAAGTATTTATCCATTTCCAAAAAAAAAATTATGTTTCATAATTTCATAGTCTAATTTTTCAATTTTAATTATAATTATGTATTTTAATTAGCCCTTGGATACAAACCACGAGAATGTATATTATTCCTCAAATCTTTTATTAAGAGGTAAAGGATTAAATCCTTTAAAGAATAAAGTTCTTTCATTCATTTATTCATTCAATTGATGAGCAAGGAGTATCTATTTGAATTTAACAATTCATAATCCGTATGATTACTCATATGGAAATTTACAAAGTCTTTATTTTGAAGATCCAAGAACTTCTCATTTGAGACTTTTAATTTATTACTTTTTTGTTTTTTTTTGTTTTCATTTTTAATTAACATAAACCCAAGTCATCTAGTATTATAAGGATAATGCGTCAGTAATGGTTAGGATAGCTCAGTTGGTAGAGCAGAGGACTGAAAATCCTCAAAAACAAAAAAGTCAAGTTAAATTTTTTGGTTATTCACTCAATTCTAATAAAATCCAACTACGTGAGCTGGTGATGAAAATTTATATGGATAAAATTTATAATGGGTCTTGAAAAACAAGCAATTTTTTCTGGCTTTTATCTTTTTTTTGGTTCATTAGGGTTTTTATTAGTTGGAACTTCTAGTTATCCTGGAATATTTGGTGGCCATAATTCATAAACCCAATTACCATAGGGGACATATCGTGAATATCTATAAATAATTTTATGTTTGTTTCTTTTTTTTTGTTTGAACCAAGTCATGAATCTCATATTCTTTTTTCTTTACAGTGAAAGCAGTTGGACAGAAGTTGTTAATAATAGATTATCGAGAGAAATGGGTAAAAGAAAAGTTCCATCCAAGATTTAATAATTGGTCCATTCTTAACCTAGGTAAATGCCATCTTTTTCTGATAGAAATAAACAAAAACAAATAAGTTTTAGCTAATGTAATAAAGATTACAATTATCGTTCCAAAGATTCCATTCATTTTGTTTATTTCAAATAGCTCAAAGACAGATATGCATAAAATGGAAATATTTCAACCCTTAAGTAAAGAATTGTTAAAAATAATGAAGAAAGTAATAGATTTAGACAGGAAGCAGCATAAAATAAACCAAATTTGATATCGAATATTCAGTTTGATTCCTTGATACTAATTCTTCCTCAGGTTTTGGTAAATTAAAAGGTAGTCTTTCATATTCTGCTAGATTATATAAATAATATATAAATAAATTTCAATATTGAATATAATTTATAATGTATATATATATATAAATAAATTAAATAAAACTAAAAGTTTTTTTCTTGATTTATTTTGTAAAGATCAAACTCTAATTTTATTCCTAATTGGAAGTTTCTATCACATAATAAACAATCTGTTCACCTTTGGAAAGAAAAGGGGAAAAAACTTTTTCAATGTTCTTTGATTTTAAAAAAATATCAATCACGTATGGAATGAATCAGTCATCCACTTTGGTATCTTATTGAACAAAAATGGTAATATTGTTCCTCCATTTATAATGAATTTCAGTTTTTAAGAAGTATTATGATCATCTAACAAGAAAAGTTTCAATTTTTTCAAACGAACGATTTGATGACTTATTGATTTTAACAATTGATTGCAAAGTTGATCATTCGAACCTTTCAAGAAGTTTCATAAAGTGGGATTTTTTATAGTATGTCTCTTTAAAGCGAAAGTGGAGTTCACCCTTTGTTTTTTTTTTTTCAAATTTTAGTTACTCATGGCTTTTCTAATTCATTGATTTTGCTCGGATCCTTTTTCCTCTAAAACAAAGGAAGAAGAAAGATTTTCTTCGGTGGATACCTCTTGTTGTTGTTTATCCCCTATATGGATAATACACATTCTAGTTGGCCGAGTCTAATTATAATTGTTTTGTTCTGAAGCAAAGATATCCACGGGGTGGTTTGCCTCATTTAGATATTCATGACTGAAAAGTATTGGATTCTTTTTCGAATAGATCCTAAAAGGAGAAGGAAAGCTAGAATGCCACCAGTCATCTATTATTGAATTCACCTAACCCGATCCATTTTAGGAATGTTCGGTGCCAAAGTCACGGAATGGGTAAGTCGCCAATCTTTAAAACAGGCTATGTAATGTACTTTATCCGCTGGGTTCTGAGGGGACATTTTACTAGAGGTTTGTACTATATAGAAAATGGGTTTGTCATCTTGATCAAGATAGTTTTATCTTGTCGGATAGTCATTCTAGTATTTAGAGCACGGAATATATGAAATGGATCACAAAGTATTCAAAATCAATTCAAAGAATTTTAATTTCTATCATTCATCATTTTTTATCTTATTTATGAGATACGATATAGAAAATTCAATTCTCTATCTTTTATTTTCATTTTTACTCTAAAATAAAAAACTTTAAAAAAGATTGGTAAGAACTTTTTTACTTTTTTACTAATTTTATATAAATTATATAATATATTAGTATATAATGAACATATAATAGTAAGCCAAATCCAATAAAAAGAAATGTGTAAATATATTTTTATTTTGTTTATTTTAATTTTGTTATTTATTATCTTTGAATATGTTATAAATTTCATTATATACAAATTTTAATATAATGTCTCTAAAGGTAATTTTTTCTCACAATAATTCAATGCACCACCACTGTTATATTTGAATCCGAATACATACCTCGTCACTGCATTACCCACTATCCACTCTCACTACTACATTAACTAAACTTATTGCCACTATTGTTTTTGATCTCACTGAAGCCAATTGCATCGCATATCCTAATGGACTCTTAATTAATTTAGTACATATTTTGATAAGCCAATTTAGTAAATTAATTTAAAAAATTAGTGAAGAAAATAATTGTCAAAATTTAATTTTTAAGGATATAAAATTTTATATTAAAATAAAATTTAGATATTTTGATATAAAATTTTTATATTAATTATAAGGATACTTAATATTAAATAATTATAAGGATACTTAATATTAAATTATAATATACTTTTATTTATATTTTTAAAAATTAAAACTTATAAACAAATTTGTATTTTATAATTTATAATTAAAATAACTCATATACATTTAGTTTTTATAATTAACATAAAATTATTATATTAACGTTAAAGATACTATTACTAAATTATGATATATATTTTTTTATTTGTTCACTTTTCTCTTGTAGTTAGGTCAAGTAATTACTTAATTGAAGTTGGCATACTATTTTATAAAGGGTTAGTAGTACCGTGATCCCTTAGCTTTAAGCAATATTTTATATTAGTCTTTAAACTTCAAAACATATCAATCAGGTCTCTGATCTTAATGTTTCATATCAATCAGGTCATTCGATAGTAAAACAATTAAAATAAGCATTAAAATGACATGACATGGCATGGCAATTGATGTTGATGTCATTTTTTTCTTTTTTTTTCTTTTTTTTATTCCTAAATTTTCTTTTTCAATTTTTTTCTTTTTTTAAATAATACTAAGAAATAAAATGATATTATAATTTAAATAATTTTTAAAAATAATTGCTCTATAAACATAAAAAATATTTATTTAAAATTAATTTTATAAAAATTATTTTTAATTTTTTTGGTTTCTTTCCTTTTTTTTTTCATTTTATCTTTTTGATAAAAAACTAACATAATTAAAATTTTATATTATAATTTAAATTAATCTTATAAATATTAAATAATTTGTTAAAATATAAAATATTTATTTAATTTAAATATATTTTTACTCTTTTTGTATTATATTTAATTTTTTTAGTTATTTTCTCTTTTATTTTTCTCTTTTTTGTTTATAAATAAATATAGAGAAAAATAAATAATAATTTATAGTATAAATTTAATTTAATTAAAATATAAATATTTTATAAAGATAAATATATTTATTTAAATCAATTTAGGGGGATTTTCTTAACTTTCAATGATCGAAAAAGAGAGATTTAACCCCCAAGGCTAGTTTGATATAAATAAACTAGATTTTTAATTACATTAATGTAAATAAATATTTATATTTTTATGATTTATTTCATTTTCAAAATTTTAATTTTAAATTATGATACAAATTATTTTATTTTTATTTATAAATAGAAAAAAAGGAAAAGAAAAAATGAGAAAAGCTATACACTTTTTTATTGGGGTTTAGATCGAGTTAAGATCTTATCCGTTACTCTTTTGTTTATTATTTTCAATTGCAGTAATCATCACCATTTACATGTGCAGTACTCATCCAGAAATTGTGAAAGTCATACTTGTGAATGATAATTAAGCTTGTATTAGATACTAACAAATAGAAAATTAATTGATGGGAGCCATACTATTTAGACCTTCGTCTCCTGTCCTTCTCTTTCTATGATGGAAACAAGTATCATTGAGGGCTAATCGGGGCTTTAATTACAAAATCAACTTTAAATTAAAATAATATTGTAGATTTTTTTATTCTAATTATAATGATTAACGTGTTATAGATCAGTTATTAAATTTATATCAATTTTAAGGGTTAAAATTTATAAATTAAGACTAATAAATGTCATTATCATTAGCGGGAGTGAAAATTAAAAAATAATACTTTTATTTTAAATAATATATAACTTAAGGATGTTATAAAATTAATATATGATAAGTAAAATATATAATTTATTTAAATCTTATTATAAGATTATCTTAACTGTAATAACATTTTATTAATTTATTTAAGATATTGTTATGTATTTAAAAGATTATTTTAAGATGTAATCATAGTTTATTTTTTATTTTTCAATTCCCCACATGTAAATGCACTGCAAAATTTAGTTATGGTAAAAAGACTTGCATTTATCCATTAAAACCCTTTATCAAGTTTAGGATTTCATTAAATTGAAATAGATTCATTAAAGCGGCTAATCACAACTAGATAGAAAAGATTAGTGGCTACTCTCAATAATTTGTATCTAGCATACTGAATTCTTATTTGGTATGTTATAATAACTACTTGATAGTGGAATATTTTAGACTTATTTTTTTATTAAAAAAAGGCAAGTATAACGAGTTCATTCATCCATAAAAATCATAAATATTGAAATCTGAATATTAATAAAACAGAAGTCCAAATTTTGGAATGTATTAATATTAAAGGCAAAGGGATACAGTGGTTATATTTTGAAAAGGTAATAAGATTTGCCCAACTGATAACAAAAACAAAAACTAGAAGGCTGATTGGACAAACTGATGGCATTCTTATTCACCAAAGAAGCAAGAGTGCTATCATTTAAATGTCCCAGACATTGATATCATGTATTCGTGAAGACACGATTTGATATAAAAGCTCAAGGATGGTGGCTAATAGGCATATAAAAAAAGATATCTTGGTTTTAACTAGTTAATTATTTTTGGCAAATTAAATAATTATTTCATAATTATTTAATATTATTTGCATGAAATAAAATTGTTTTACTTAGGTAAAGAGTTTAATTAAGAATTAATTGTTCTTACATGTAAATAGGGGTTAGCTTAAAAGCTCTAATTATTAAGTTAAAAAGGCCTTGTTTTGAAAAAATCCTGTTTAGACTTGATATGAGTTAGGCAGAACATTAGTAAACCTTTTTGGAATTAGATTAGGCTAAGATATTAAATAGTTAATGCTTAGCCTAATCCTAGATTGACTAGGTAAAAGAGTTTCACCTAGATCCCTATAAAAGCACTACCTAAGACGCTACCTATTGGGTTTGGTAGTATTGAGCTTGGTTGACCTATTATTGATGCCTAACCTAATTTTAGATGTATTAATATATATATATATATCTATAAGTGCTTTTGGGTGTCCGTTACACTTTTGGCCTATTAAAAAACCTTAGGCACCATATTTTAAATCCCTAAGCTAGGATTGGCACAAGCTTGATTTGCCTACATCGATGGTGTGTTGTTCACTCTTTAATGGTTTAGAATCATTCTTGATCTCGAGAAAAGTGAGAAAACTCATATCCAACACTATTGAGTGTAGATGATGTTAATAGGAGGCACGAAACCATGATTGCCACATCCTCATGACCTCTTGGTAGAGTTATCTTATATCTTTGCAACTTCCTAGAACTATTTTTAGCTATGTGTGAGAGAAAGCAACTACATCTTACCTTTTGGTTAAGGTTTCTCAAGCTTTTTGGGCTAGCACCGAAGAACCACTAGTGTAGACACCCCATTTTGTCTGAGCCAACATCCAAAGCATCAAAGATCATCATCCAAGACATCATCAGAGATATTCGAAGGAACAAAGATCAGTTCCCTCCATTGCCAACTAAGGTAAGGTGTATGAGGAGTCAAAGACATGAAAAATCCATATTTTTACATGCAGGTATTAATACATAGCCTTTATATGTTGATACAAGACCCTATATCATCAAATTTTTAAAAATTTACTATTTGTTTCGATAGAAAAAGGTACTGTATTGATATTAGGGTGATGTATTGATATATGGTCAATGGTATTGATACAAGCTTATGTCGTAGTTAAAATTGTAATTTTTGGCCAACAAGTATTGATACAAGGGTGATAGTATCGATAAAACATGATTTGTATCAATACCATGTTCAAAGTAGTTTTTTGCCCAACAAGTATTGATACAGGGGTGATAGTATCAATAAAATATGATTTGTATCAATACCATGTTCAAAGTATCAATACGTTCTAGGTTTTTTGCCTAGATGTATCGATACTTAAGGCAATGTTTGCCTAATTTGAGCCATTTTCCATCTTTCGTTCTCTTACGTCAAAACTTGAATTTATTTATGACTTTGGCCTAAAAAGTCATCCAATACCGACATAATTTTGTACAAATCATGTGGATTTCATTTTCAGGCATTAAACATTGGATTGACACAATTTGGAGGGGTTTATTAAGCTTGGCATAAAGATATTCATGAAAAAATTTGATAATGAAGGGCGAAAGTGAGATTAATCATTTGATTAGCTCATTCATGGCTTTCTTTATCTACAAGAATCAAGATCAACCAATCAAATGTTGAAAGCTTGCACCTTGGTACAATGTCCTAAATGCCTTCTTTGCTAGGTTATTTTAACAGTTGAAATGTGGTCCTATATAATCTAATTTTTCATGCTCAATCAGAGGGCATACAACACATTCTACCTTAGCCTCGAAACACTTTCCCTATCACTATTCTCGTAGTTCCCTTTTGACACCTCTTAAAACCTTTCTAAAACCTCCTATTTCTTACAACTTTACCCTCCAAACTCCCTTCCATTGATACCATAACCAAAAAGCTTTTTTTCTTCATTTCTTTTTTACTAATCAATAGCAAAGAAAAGTATAAAAGTGAGTTCAGAGTTGGATTTATTTTTTGCTCAAAGGTAAAGCTAAGGTTTAAAGATTCTTAGTATATTTTCCATCCCTTCTCTTTCTATTTGTTTTTCATCATTTACCTCATCTTAATGAGCCATCCATGTTACCATAACCTTGTTAAGAGTTTCATGCATTATTGTTGCCTTGGTTATGGTAGTTTTAGGATTTCTATAACCTTTTTGGATAACCAAAAATGTCATGTTTGAGTTTGCTATCAAAACAACCCGTTACTCTGCTTTCATCAATTTTCACATATTCAATTTATATTTAAATGTTTGTCCTAGCATGTTTTAAGTGTACCCATGCATTTTGTTGTATTTATAGCACATTAGATTGATTAAATGTTGATTTATGGCGCTATTTTGAATGCTCATTTATTTTTAATGGTCCTATTATGTTTCATTCATCATGTGCTTGTTATAATGACTCTATAATGCTTGCAAAATATGTTTTAAGAAAAATGGCCCCCGAGTCCATGCTAACTTAATCAATGAATATGGATTTAAGATTTTTCAATCTATTGGCTCTCCAATCTTAGGGATAAAACAAGCTTTGCATGTTTGGATTCATTATTAAATGAGGATAAATATTATAATTTTTAAAATGAAATATACTTTTTACTTGTCCTAAAGTGTTTGTGCCTTGATTTTAAAGTCTAATCTCCTTTGCTAATGACTTTGTTAATGGGTTGTTCCATCAGCCAAGCTTGTGAAGACTTTGTCATGACCATCCTTTTAATGGACATTCGGATGTCCGTAATCTAAGCCTAGTTCTAGGAAACTAAAAAAACCAAGAAACTCCTTTGTTTTACCTTGACAGTACTGTAGCCATAACTTGAAAAATCATTTTCAAACCTTAAACAAATTTTCTTGAATTTTATAATATTTTAACCTTAAAGGGAATCAAATTCCAAAGGTACCTTGTTTGCCCCTAGATATGCCTAGACAAGAGAATTTTGATTTTTCATACTTTTGCTACTCAAAACCCCTAAAATCAGCGATTTAAATTCTATTCGAGCCTTTTTGACCCATCAAATGATTTTTTAAAGATTTTTTAAATATTCTTCATAAAAATTTTAAAAAGTTTCTTTTCGAAAAGGCATCATTTGTGATTTAATGATTTCGAATGAGTCTGAGATGATTTTTTAAAGTCTGCTACACTTTTCCTTTGTACTCGCTGCCGATTTTAAGTTAAATTCAACTTCAAAAATTAATTCCAACTAGAAAAGATTTTTTTTAGGGTTTCTAGGCTATTTTTATGTTAATCCTTGTCGATTTACCTTTCCAACAGTCCTCATTTACCCCCTGAGTCTTTTGGATGAACCAAAAATAAATTTGGGAAGGTAGATACTGCAATGTTATCTCCTTTTTTTGGCATTGAGAAAGTTAATTGAATTTGTCTAAACCATCTTTGTTAGGCATTCGAATGCCTCAAAGCGAATTTGAGCAACTCTCCACATGGAGTCATAAACGATAACTCGAGTCCCTCTAGGCTCAGATTAAGGCTCAAACACTTGCTAGGATTAGTTTTTTCTTATTTAAATTATTAGTTTTAATTTGAGTCCCTCTAGGCTCGGATTAAGGCTCAAACACTTGCTAGGATTAATTTTGTCTTATTTAAATTATTAGTTTTAATTTAAAAAATATATATTTTCACCAAAAGAATACATTCCAATTTCAAGAAAAATTACTATAAAGCTTTCATTTTTAAGGGATATTCCAACCTTATTTTGCAAGGGGACACTTTAACCTCCTTTTCAAAGTTCACTTAAAATCTAAATTTTCTCTTTCTTGGATATCCCTATGTTTTTTAATCAATCTTTTTTTTCCACACCTCAAGCAACCATCAAGTCCAAATGTGTCTCACAATTGTCAGTCCAAATGTTCCTTAATAATTGAAGACTATTACAAGATATATCCCGATTATCCCTAATTTTTTATGCTTTTTGTGTGTTTATTTTATGTAATTTATTATATTCTTCTTCGTCTTGCTAGCATATTTCCCTTTATGGTGTCCATTTCACATATATATTTCTAAATTATTTTTAAAAATTACAAGGCAATGTTCCATGTCAATTTCTCTTTAGTGCTTGACACGAAATATCCAGTTTTCAAAAAATTAAATTTGAAGATCATTTTTAGTCAAAAGATCCCTATGTTCCACACAATCTTGAAGGCCTACATGAGATTCAAATTTTCTTCAAAACTTGATTTATTTATTTATACAAAATTCATACATTAAAAGGAGATTATATCAAAATAATGACAAGTTAAAATTGAACTAATGTAAGGTATAGCTAGCAGGTACCAATTTCAAGCATCACGAAAACATTATTACTTCTCTATGCGTAACCAACTCACGCACCCCTTTAAAATGAACTTTGGTGCATGTAGACTATAAAATTGGTTCTTTAAGTTTTGTAGATTGAGTACCAATTTTAATATATGTCTAGTCATGCCTAGCCTGAAATGATTGACGGTGACTCTAAGTCTTTGGCCACTTTGTGGTAGCCATCCAAGATCAATTAGATGAGCGATTCATTCTAGACCTTCCCCTCCTACTCTCACCTCATGATGCCTAATCTAAATCCCAATCAAGAGATATCCTAAAGACACACTTTTAAGTCATGCATGCATCTCATCCAAGCGATTGGATAGTAAGAGGCACGTTGTGAAAACTGGATCTTCGTGAAGGCTTCAACAATCATCTGTGTGGATTACTGTTAAAGGTAGGATGTTTGTGTCACTTGTGGCCTTAAAAGAGAGATTGAAGTAACCAAGCCATTGTAACAATCATGCAAGGATCATAATTCAAACTTCAAGTCATTGAGGAGGTAAAACCTCTGTCAGATCTGTGTTCTAAGCTGCCAAAGTCGATTACATGTACATTTTAGCCTAAGATCTTAAGGAAATCTAGGTATATCTTTTTTTATTTTTTGTTGTGCATTTGATTAAATATTTCATGTTTTTTTATAAGCATGAGCTCGGATATTAACACCTAATTTTGTTCGAACCTCTTCCCTGTCAGTCCATAAAATATCCAAGACTAAGAACTAGTGACCACCCAATGAGGATTGACTTCTTAAGATGGACTGGACTTTTTCAAAATAATTTTACTCCTGCCTAAATGACCACATGCACACGTGACAGAAAAAATCTCTATTTCAAGGGCCGTAGAAAACAAATACCGGATAAAAAGATGAATATCAAGGTAAAATAATTAGCTTTTAACTTATACATGTGAAAGTTTGAAATTTATTTCTAAGGATGTTATTATGGTCAAATTTTCTATTTTTAAGAATTTTTCAAAAATTATTCGTAAAATTTAAAATGTTAACCATCGTATATTTTTATCGACACTTGAGTAGTATTTATGCTGATTCTTACTATGAAAAATCATAAATATTCAAGGAAAAATATGTATTAGTATTTTTTTACCATGAGGTATTAAGTTCTCAATTTTGGGACTTCGAATTTTTCACAGTACCCCGAGTATTATACTCATGAAATTTTTTTTTTATAAAAATTATTTTAGATTTTAGCTTTCATCATTATAAATTAATATTTTAATTAACGTGTTCAATAAAATCCGTTTTTATAAAATTTGAATATATTTTAAAAATTTTCCCATTTTTATGATATAGTATTTTCTTACTCCATAAATTTTTTTAATAGGATTTTTTTGAGTTTATAATTTTTAAAATTTGTCAAATATTTTTATTAAATTCATATTAAATCAGTTTTTAAAAATTTAATTTATTTTATGAGTTTTGTTTTTTTTATAAATGATAATTTTCTTCTAAAAGGGTCTTTGCTCATAAAATTTTATAAATTTGAAATTTTTAATAGCTTTTTTTTTTGCACATAAAATTTTTCATAAATTTCTTTTTGAATTTTTATAGGAAAATTTTATTAATTTTATTTTTAATGGGCCAAAAATTATTTTTTTTTCCAATTCATGGGTATTAAAACCTATAAATTTTTTTAATGGGCCTGATTAGCCCATTAATTTTTTGAAAAGCCCAATAAGCCCATTTTTGTTTTTAACATGTCCAAAAAACTTATCTTGATTAAATTTTTAATTAAATTTGATATGTGAAATTTTATCCTTTGAATATATAATTTTTAACTTGTTATAATCTAGTCCCTGTAATTTGCTTTTGCTCAATAGTCCTTATAATTTGCTTTTGCTCAAATTAAATTCTTTCTCTCTCATATCTCTAGATGATGATATCATGGATGATGTCATGCATAAATCCACATGCAAAATGACAAAAATAATTAATTAAAATTTTATCAAAGTAAAAAATTAAAAAAAGTAATAAATAAATAAATTAAATAAAAGAAAGAAAAATGTAGAAACTGATGGAAGCTCCACCCTTGGTCAACCTGAATCCTCCATAAATAGAGGATGTAGTCTTCTAGCAAAGCCTAATGTCCTCCGAACAAATAAAATACAAAAAAAAAATAAAAATAAAAACCAAGATTTCTACATATTTTCTACACTTCTCAAGGTAAAAACACTTTTATTTGCTTTTCTTCATTTTAGTGAGCTTTATGACTACTTGAGCTCATAGGTTTTGATCCATGTTGAAATGTCAAGTATGAAAGCTACAATCAAAGTTTCTTGATTTTGTTGTTAAATTTGATTTTTGCTAGAAATAGTTTGATTTTCGTTGAGATTAATTGTGTTTGTTGGTATATGCATTATTATTTTCATGTATATATGTTTATGTTATTTTTTTTTAATATTTTCATGTTGATTTATATTGATCCATTCATTGCTTATTATGTTTTTATGCTTATTTATGCTTGGTAAAAATTATGTATGTATATTAATATTTATGAAAATATGTGATGGAAAAAATCATTTTTGGCTAAGAGACCATGCTGGGTAAATGATATAGCCTTGGATTCAATTTATTTCATGATTTTTCTGGATATTTAAGACTATTTTGCATAGTTTTTAGGGCTAAAAATAATTTTTCCAAAATTTTGAAGGCCTTGGAAAGGTGATTCCAAGGCTAGCCAAAACATGTATGGGCGTGTTTATGATGTTTTTGATTTTTTAGTCTATTTTCTAAATATGAAAATCTTAGGGACTAAATTGCAAAAATAAAAACTTTGTGTTCCAAAGCCATTCATGCTTGGTCGATCACTTGTGGATACTTGTACAAGTGTCTTCATGTTTATTTTAATATGTATGGATATGTTTTATGCAATTTTTATCATTTTAAGGCCATTTTGTAACCTTAAAAAGATTAACAACTTATTTGCAAAATTGCAAAATTCTTTTCAAGGCCATAAGTGGTTGGCCGAATGATTCTTATAATTTTTGACATAATCTCCATGATTTTTTGTGATGAATTTTGTGTTTAATTATGTGTTTATTTTGTGTAGGGACTAGACTGCAAAGTTTGCAAAGTATCCGAGAACGGAAATGTAGTGGCCACTCTGATGGAGGTTAACTTTGACCAGAGTAGTTTCACATTTTTGTAATTTTAATCAGTCATATGTAAATAACTGTATATATACATGATGGAAAAATCTATTTTCTCAGATAAAAAAGATGAATCCGTAAAGGAAAAATTTTTGTTTTTAAATAAGTTATTGACAAATTTTAGAAATTACCTCTACAGATGATCTCATGGTTAATTTTTCTATTTTTAGGAATTTCATGAGATTTTTTTGAAAAACTCAAGAAAGTGGTGGTTGGGTATTTTTATCGATACCGGCGTAGTTTTATGCCGATTTTCACCCTAAAAAATCATAAATATTCAAGAAAATTTTCATATTAATATTTTATACTACAAGGTGTCAAATTGCTTATTTTTGTAATTAATTTTGAATTTTTTCATAGTATTACGATTATTGTACTCGTGAAATTTTTTCTGATAAAATTATTTTCAATTTTGAGTTTTGAATTTTTATTCTACCATTTTGTAAATCAATATTTTGAATAATATGTTTTATTTAATTCATTTTTTAAAAGTTTTAATATATTCTTTGAAATTTTTTGATCCTAAAATATGCGTTTTCTTTTAATCTGTGAAATTTTTGGTAGAATTTTCTCAAGTTTTGAACTTTAAAATTCTTTAAATATTTTCATTTAACCACTATCAAATCAGTTTTTAAAAATTCAATTTAGTTTTTGAGTTGTAAATTTTTTTCCAAATAACAAATATCTTCCATAAAGGTTTTCTCATAAAATTTTACGAGTTTTAGATTTTTAATTTTTTTCTTCTTACGCATAAGACTTCTCAAAATTTTTTCTTGTATAATTCAATACTTGAAATCTTTATAACTTTTTTAATTATTAATTTTATTTTATTTGAGCAAAATCTCCTTAATGGGCCAAAAAATTTTAACATTTGCAAAAAAACCCAATAAGCTTCCTAATTTCTCAACAAGCCCAATGACTTTACCAAGCCAATTTTCTTGATTTTCCATGAAGCCCATTTCATTCTCTAAAAGCCTACCAAGCCCATTTTTATCTCTAATTTTTTCAACAAAGTCCACTAACTTTTTCTTTAAATTTTTTATTTATTTTTATATCAGTTATTTTGATTCAAATTTTTTATTTATTTTTTCTGTAATTTCTATATGGTTAAATTTTTAATTGGATTTATTATGTGTAATTTTGTTGAGTACATCACTTTTAATTTATTATCATTTTTTTCATGGAATTTGCAATTAGGCTTCTAAGCACCTTATTGCATTTATTTTTTACTCCTAAGATTATATTTACTTGTAAATTCATAATGTAACTTTGCTTTTACATAATCAATTTTATAATTTGCAATTTAGTTTCATGAAACCTAATTTTGTTGGAATTAAATTATTTTCCAATTGATTTAGTTTCATTCCAACTAATTCCACCAAGCTAACCAAAATCATCATTTCACCTAAACTAGCATAATCATGACAATGGAGATGGTAGCTTGTAAGAAAAGATAGGCATGGGCTTATAACAATATTTATTACTTTTTCTAACCTAACAAGTAAACTAAAGCATTAAGCAAATAAAAAAAATTATGAAGAAAAAAGAGTGAAATTCGGCCACGAACTAATTTCCTTAATTTTATTTTATTTTTTTCTTTTCTTCTTGTTAGTAAATTATTTTCTTCATAAATCATGTTTATGTTGCTATAATGTTGGTTTTAGTGTTGTGTTTGTCATATATATGTTCATATATATATTTTATTTCTTTTAGTGTTTTCTTGTTGTTATGGTGGAATCACATGTTTATACACTTATTTTTGTAATTTTATCATATGATGGTGCTAATTTGTGTTAAATAAAATGTGAATATGTTATTATTGAGTTTAAAAAAGTTGATTGGTAGATTGTTTAGGTGTTGGCCAAAATTCATGCTTTTATAGTGTTTTTAGGGTCATTTTGTAAATATAAAAAGTATAGGGGCTAATTCAAAAAATCAATAAAGAATAAAAAGAATCTTTGTTTAGACTTATATGCTTGACCGAAGTACACTTGCACTTTTAGGAGTGTATTTTATGCATTTATCAAGTTAAAATACATTTTCTTTAGTTTTAGGGTCTTTTGTAATTTTAAAAAGTTTAGGGATTTTTGTGTAAAAATCAAAAAATTTATTCTAAGGGCAGAAAGAAGTGACCAAATTTTACTTGTGATCTTATATGTAACTTTTGCGATTATTTTGATTCATTTGAAGCTTAATTTTCATTTTAATCATGCAAGGGCCAATTTATAATTTTAGGAAAGTTTAGGGACTATTTACAAATAATAGAAAATTTTGTTTTATGGTCAAAGGATTTGACCAAAACCTTCATAGATAACTTGGAAACTAATTTTGGGTATTTCATATCATGCTCTAGGTATTTTTCACACTTTAGGGGGTATTTTACAATTTCTCAAAGTTTAAGTGCTAGTTTACAAATAATGAAAAACTTTTTTTGGTCAAAAGTGTTTGACCAAACCTTCTTATGGATGTTCTTCATGATTTAAATGCTGATTTTTACCTGATTAATTGTATTTTGTGATAATTTAGGTTTTTTTACTTAGATACCTAAGTATAATATCGAGAAAGTTTAGGGACCCTTAGGGATATTTGGCATTTTTAAGACAAAATAGTTATCTTTAACGTGAAATCATCCACTTAGTAATTTTAAATATTTTTAGAATCCTATTGGTCTTTCGGTGAGGTGCTAAAAATATAAAAACCTTTTGTATTATTTTGGTTCTTTGTTAGGGTACGAAATGCAATTTTTAAAAATTAAGGGACTTAATGGTATTTTTGCATGTTAGGTTATTTTAAATTTAAACTTCTCATTTAGGGTGTTTTTAGGTCAAAAAATAAATATATCGTTTTTGGCATTTTAAATCAATTAAAGACTAATATTCAATTTTGAGAAATTTAGGGACCTATTAGCAATTTTCATACTTTAGGTAATTTTTTTAATCTAAATTACCCATTTAGAGTAAGAATCATCATTACTTGTCTTTTCGAGTCCATTAGGGTTACCGAGATACTTTCATGTCGAAGGTATATCGCAGAGGCATTGTCATATTTTTTTCTTATTAGGATGCTTTTATGCCAAAGGTGAATGCTTGGGGTTCCTTTAGCCTTTTAAGATCACTTTTTAAGTCCATTAGGGATACCAAGATACTTTTATGGTGAAGGTATACCCCAAGGGCATTTTTATAATTTTTCTCCATCAAGATGCTTTTATGCCAAAAGTGAATATTTAGGGTTCATTTAGCCTTTTTAGGTCATTTTTGAGTTTATTAGGGGTACCAGAGTATTTTCATGTCGAAGGTATACTCAAGGGACCTTTTCGTAATTTTCCTTACTAGGTGCTTTAGTGTCGATGGTAAGCCTTAGGAATATTTTAATTTTCCTTGGAACCCAACCCTAAGTAATTATCGGGTGCCTTAGTGTTGATGGTAAGCCTTAGGAATATTTTAATTTTTCTTAGAACCTAATCCTGAGTAGTTACCGGTTGCCTTAGTGTTGAGGCTTACCTTAGGAATATTTTAATTTTCCTTAGAACCCAATCCTAAGTAGTTACTGAGTGCGTTAGTGTCGATGGTAAGTTTTTGAAATATTTTAACTTTCCTTAGAACCCAATCCTAAGTAGTTAGTGGGTGCCTTAGTGTCGATGGTAAGTCTTAGGAATATTTTAATTTTCCTTATTACCAAATTCTAAGTAGTTAGTGGGTGCCTTAGTGTTGATGGTAAGCCTTAGGAATATTTTAATTTACCGGGTGCCTTAGAGTCCATGGTAAGCCTTAGGGATATTTTAATTGTTCTTAAAACTTAGTCTTAAGTAATCACTGGGTGTTTCTATGCTGAAGGTATACTTTAAGGATAGGTTCGTTTTTCTTTTATCCTTTTAGTCCTTAAATTTGAATTAGTACTTTAGTGTCTAGACTGAGTCATAGGTCTTTTATGTTTGTTTCAAATAAAATTTGTATGTCTTTGTAAAATAAAGGCAATGTCTCAGAGTTAGAGTGATGGGTGAAACTCCTACCACCCATATGTGATAAGGGTTTTATGGATCATTCTAATGATGAGATACCTTTTTCAAAATGGAAATTGAGAATTTTATACAAATAAAAACCTTTCATATTTTGCCAGGTACTCTAGTAGGATGTGAAAGACATTTTGGTTTTTTAGAACCTTTTATGTCCCTTTGGTTTTCCATTAGGGTATAATAGGGAATAATACAAACTTTTGTGTCCCATTGGTTTTTCGAGGGAAGTGCATAAGACATTTCGATTTTCAAAATGAAAAACCTCAATTTTCTCTCAGGGAATAATAAACTCTTATTTTAACAATATGGGAATTGTAATTAAATACCACATATTGGAGCCGAATGAAAATTAAAGTTCAAATTGACCATGATCAATAAGGTACCAATTTTGGGCACCACGAGAGGGTCAATCCTTACTTATGGCTGTAATCAACTCTCGAACCCTTAAAAACAATCTTTGGTATTTCATAGACAATGGAATTTATCTTTAGGGTTCTGTGACCCCTAAAGTATTAATTTCGATAGGTGACCAATCTCACCTGGCCAAAACAGTTTGGTGGCAACTCCAAACAAATGGTCATTTCATGATGATTATTTAAGGTTAAGTCGAGTGAGCAATCATCTCGACCACCCAGTTTCAAAAATAAGAAAATGTCAATAATGATAAGGCTTATAGAAATAAAAGAATATATAATAGTGATAAATTTAGCAATTATAGGAGCGAAGGCCATTTAAGTCAGGCTTGGTTAGGACTCGTATCCGGACCACGTTGCGATGTGGATCATTTAGAAATATCTTGTATTTTGGAGTTAATGAAATTTTGTGATATTTTAAGAATATTGCTAGCATTCCTTTGGTCTTTCAGGGGGCAGAGATATTATTAAAACTTTTCATATTCCTTTGGTTTTTCGGTGGTGGTATGAAATGTAATTTTGAAAAGTTTAGGGAGCTATTAGCAATTTTGGCATTTCAAGTCATTTTTTATGTCCAAGTAACTAGTGGAGGGTATTATTCTCATTTCATATCATTTTCAAGTCTTTTAAGTTATCGGGATCAGAGGTAGACCTTAGAGACATTTTAGTAATTCATATTAGAACTAAGTCTTATGTGATCACCGAGATACTTTTATGTTGATGGTGTACAGTAGGAATAGGTTTGTTTGTCTACAAAGTTTTAGAATCTTTTAAGGTACCGATATACTTATATGTCAAAGGTTTACAGTAAGAATATGTTTGTTTGTCAATGAAGTTATCGAGTCCTTTGGGGTATTAGGATACTTTTACGTTAAAAGCATACCATAAGGGGCATTTTAGTAATTTATCTTAGAATCGAGTCCTTTCTGACCATCGAGATACTTCTAAGTCGAAGGTACATAATAGGGAGAGATTCATCATTTTATAAAGTTATCAAGTTCATTAAGGTACCGGAATACTTATATGTCGAAGGTACACCTTAGGGACACTGCGTTAATTCATTTTTTAGCCAAGTCCTTTAGGATCACTGGGATATTTTAAGGTTAAAGGTGTACTTTGGGGGACTTGTTGGTCATATCAACCAAATTAAGATCCTTAGAGTCAAGTTTAATACATTTCGTTTAAATCGGGTCTTAAAGAATTTTTATATTATTACTTAATTACAATTGGAATTTTTAAATTAAGGTAATATCTTCGAATTAAAATAGTCATAGAAATTTTCCCAGTATATGAGAGGGATTCTAAGGATTATTTTAATAATGAGATATCCTATTTAAAAAAATGAAAATTAAGGTTTTTCAAATTTCGGAATAATAAAACCTTTTGTATTCCTTCGACTCTTACGTGGGGTACAAAAGATATTTTGATTCTTAAGACTTATCGTATTCCACTAGCTTTCCAGCGGGGTATGAAAGAGTGATAAAAACCTTCATGTTCTTCTGGTTCTCCGAAAGAGTGCAAAAGATATTTTTTATTTTCAAAAATAATAGAAACTTGATTTCTTTATATGGAATAATAAATTTATTTTATAAAAATATTCATTTGTAAGAATTATAATTAAATATCAAATATTGAAATTGAATAAAGATCAAAATTTATGTTAACACATGATTAAAAGGTACTAATTACCAAGCATATGAGAAGGATTGTTCCTTATGGTTGTAATTGGCTCCCATACCCTTTTTTTGTGATCTCTGGTATTTCATAGATCTCGAAGCTTGTCTTAAGGGTTTCATAACCCTTGAAATACAAACTCTAGTAGGTGATAAATCTCACTAAGCAAATAGATGGGTGGCAACTCCTAAATAAATGGTCATTTTGTAACGACTATTTAAGGTTAAGTCGAGTGAGTGATTCATCTCAACAACTCAATCCCCAAGCACGAAGAATAAAGAAAATAAAATAATAATATTGCCCTTACAAATAAAAAATATGTAGATATATATATAGGAATAAGCAATACACACGCCATCTTAAGTTGAACTGGTCAGGATTTGTGTCTGGGCCATGTTGCGACAATTTGGCAACTCCACTAGGGACAGGTTAGAGGGTTAGGCCTAAAATTAATTATGTGTTAACTAAATTTTAATTAATTTAGTTTCAACTGGTATCTAACTATAATTCTTGATATTTTTAAAAAAATTATTACATTTTTTATTTATATGGAAATTCTAGTATATATTGTTCATATGTTTCACTAACCCTTTCTTTCCTTTGTAGGTTATTTTTCTGAGGCATTTAGGATAGGGTTTTTATTATTTTTAAAAGAGCCACATCACAAAAAGTAAGTTGTTCCCCCACTGAGCACATGCATATGCATTAGATTCTCCTTTCGGTATAAGAAGAGGGCATAGGTACCAAATACTTTAGGAGGGGTGAAGTAGCTCTACCTTTGGAGTGTTAGCCTTTGTCTAGGCTAGTGAAAAGCCTACTGGGTGTAATTTTCTATGCCTGCCTGAGTTGTTAGCCTCGTTATGGGCATGAAAGATACTCTTACTCAAATTGAACCCTTTCCAACATAAACCCATGATAGGTAAGGATTAACGTACCTCGTTAGTTCTTTCTAGACTTGAGGAACAATTTGAGAACCTATTTAGATATCTAATCCAAACTTCATGTAATGAATTGTAAGGGCCTCACCGAGTTGAAGCCATTCCTGATTCTAGAAGGTACCAAATTAGGTACACATGGGGGAATGCTGCTAACTCTTTACTTTTTTAATTTGATATTAATAAGTATATGTTGTACTATTATGATAAATTTTACTTTCATTTATTTCTAACATTAATTTGTTATGATATCCATATTCTATGAAAACTTGCAAATTCATTCATGCATTTCTTTTTTCATCTGCAAGGTCCACATTTTTGTTTGTTTATACGCTTATACATTCATAGTTTATATAATATATTAAAATTGTTCCATTTATTGTATTTTAAGGATCAAGATGGATAATATTTTAGAGGCAAGAATCAGTGCAATAAAGTCCATCCAAGAGGAGTTCAATCATGAAGTCCAAGATACAAAAAACTTGCTCAATAGACTAATAAAAATGTTGAGGTTCTACAAAAGACAAAAAAGGAACTTTGCCCAAGAACATCCTCATCCTTGATGGATCTAGAAAATCAAAGTCTCATAGATTAATTGGAAGCACGAATAAAGGCTTTAGAGGAAATAGTCAGAGGAATGGAACATGAAATCGAAGACATAAAAGAATAATTGTTCAAATTGACAAAAATCATCAAAGATCTACTGGGTGATCCCAAAGAGCCACCAATCTCTTCAACTCAACCCCTAGCACTTAAAGACTTAAAGGCACGATCAAGTGTACTGCTAGACAAAAATTCTAATCCTTGGTTTATTTACATGATTGAAATAAAACCACCCGATTTCACACCTGTAGAAATTAGTTTGCCTACTAATCCAACTTGTTTTTATAGCACTAGCCCATCATCTTCTGGAGCTCATACTAATAAAAAACCACGATCAAACTATCAATTTAATTTGATTCCACTAATATATGCTAAACTAAAGTCTTTCATGCTTTAAAATTAGCTTGTTGTTCCCAAATATGTTCTTTGATACCAACCCCTTATCTTGAATGGTATAATATTAATGAATATTGCAAATACCATACAGGAATACGGGGTTATTCAATAGAAACATGTCATACCTTTAAAAAAAAGTTTGAAAACTACCTAATATTGATGTAATCTAGGTTGAACTAAGATCGAATGTTGCTTTTAAATTTTCATGGCATTTTTGGAAGCATTAAAATATTTAGGGTAACGTAGGGATCATGAAGATAACTTTTTGGCCACTGGGTTCACTTTGTAAATATAGGGTCCAAAAAGAATAATTAGAACCTAGAAGGGTTCCTCAGGAAAATAAAGTGTTTAAGCATTCCTTTTTGTTACTTTTGAATCCTTGATACATAGTTTTATATGCCAACAATGAATGAATGAATGAAAAAGTTTTAGTTGATGAAGTAATGGTATTGAATCATGAGTCATATCTAGAACTTGGCATACAGTGCATTCCAGCAAATGCTGCCTTTTTCATTCATTCATTTATCTATTTATACAAATATGTATTTTCCATAATTAACAACCATATAAGCATGATGATAATGATTAATGTCAACAAGGCACTTGCATATTCTCCCAAACTAATTTAAGTTATTTTTTCCATTTGAGGTGAAATAAAATAGAATTACAAGATAAAAAGAGGAGACATTACTCAACAAGACAAGTGGAAACGAGTCTAAAACAATGAAGGGCAATGGGAGCCACGAATACTCTAAGCCATTTAAGGAAGTAAAAAAAAAAGTTATGGAGGAAAGGTCTCTACAAAAGCAAAGCTTTAACTAAAAGAATTTATGACTAATCCTAAATCACACCAACATTTCTGTCAATGATTTGAGGAAGCTCAAGTTGAAAGGTAATTACCTTAAAATATTCAATATTTGAGAACAAGCCCCATAATACATCTTTATGCTGACTAAAGGGCAATAGGTAGTATATGTGGGTTGAAATAGAGATTATATCAGTAGGTGTTATGGAGTCATAGCTAATGGAAGCTAGGACCATAAAAAGTTGAGAAAATAAGGAAATCTATTCGGATTGTGTCTTTATCCTCAACCTTTCATCATTTAGCAACCTTAGCAATTACAAACAAGAATAGAAGTTGTATTCACTTCTTTCGTCAAATAACTATTGCTCATCCTATTGGTTCATGAAAGCATCACAAAATTAAGATTCAAGATAATGCTAATGTAGATCATGTTCACTGATATAAGACAAGAAAGATCAAACCTATCATAAAAATGGAGTCCAAGAGGCTAAAAGATGATCATAGTGTTATAAAAAGTTTAAAGAGAGTGTATAAACCTAAAAAGCCAAATTGGTGTGATGCAACATTATCATTTAGAGGCTAAAAAAAGTAACAAAGAAAGAAAAAAAAAAGAAAGAGATAAAAAAAAGGTTTTCGATGGTGATATTCGAAGACAAGCTTTGATGGTGATATTTGAAGCATTTAAAAGTTTTCAAAAGCTTTAATGATGATATTTAAAGCATCTAAAAAAGTTTTGAAAGCTTCAATGGTGATATTCGAAGCATCTAAAAGTTTTCAAATGTCTTTAATGGTGGTATTCGAAGACAAGGCTCTGATGATGATATTCAAGCATGTAAAAGTTTTTAAAGTCTTTGATGATCATATTCGAAGACAAGGCTTTCATGGTGATATTCTAAGCATCCAAAAGTTTTCAAAGTCTTTGATGGTGATATTCAAAGGTAACGCTTCGATGGTTATATTCGAAGCATTCAAAAGTTTTCAAAGGTCTTCGATAGTGATTTTCAAAAACAAGGCTTCGATGGTAATATTCAAAGCATTCAATAGTTTTCAAAAAATTTGATAGTGACATTTAAAGGATCCAAAAGAGCTTTCAAAGCTTCAAGCTGATATACGAAGCATTCAAAAAAGTTTTCAAAACTTTAATGGTGATATTCGAAGCATTCAAAAATTTTCAAAAGCTTCAATGGTGATATTAGAAGCACCTAAAAGTTTTTAAAGTCTTCGATGGTGATAGTTGAAGGCAAGGCTTCAATGGTGATATTCTGAGCATTCAAAAGTTTCCAAAGTCTTCGATGGTGATATTCGAAGACAATGCTTTGATGATGATATTTGAAGCATTAAAAAGTTTTCGAAGTCTTCAATGGTGATATTTGAAAAAAAAAGGCTTCGATGGTGATATTTAAAGCATTTAAAAGTTTCCAAAGTCTTTGATGGTGATGTTCAAATTAAGGCTTTAGTGGCGATATCCAAAGTATTTTTCTTAAAAAAGAAAGAGGCAAATCCCTAGAAGGAAAAATGAAATATAGGTCCTCAAGGATGCCCATTCAGCAAAATTTGATGAGTTGGTGGATACATATCGAGGACAATTGATCTAAACATCATCCATATTTTGGTAGTATGCCAATTAAGGGTAATTTATATTTTAACTTTAAAATTCCATATATTTCTTTTTAGAAACTATGAATTTTGAAATGAATTTTGGTTTGTAACTAGTGTGTATTTGTCATGAACCATAAATTTTGTTAATAATGATTTCCAATATCTAGGATAATGAGAACATTTTGAAAAAATTTTCTTTTATAAGTGATCACCAATAGGTTGAACTCTCTCAAAATGGTACTTCATTTCCATATATATAATTGTCCTAGACATTCAATCATAGACCCCTCAAACCCAAATGTTTTTTTTTTTATTCTTTAAAGGATGAACAAATGGGTTATGTTTCTAAAAGATTCAGATATTGATAGTTTGATATGTGTTAAAATAATGATACTTATTCTAAGATCTCCCTTATTTGGATAACTTGTTGCCATAATTTTCATGACACTTTTTCATATCCTTGATTCAAAAAGAACAAGGGTAAACATAAGCCAAAAATTTTTTTCTTTTGAATAAAACCATCTCAATCCTATATCTGATATATAAGATGTGAAATCCAAGACATTTTTCCATGCTGGTTCGATTTCTTTCCTAAAGGCTTAACCACGAACATGATTCATTAATGGTTACGAAGCTGATAATTTTGAGAGGCATATCTTAAGCCTCTAAAAATTGATTACAACATTATGTTATTGAGGTACTCAAAATAATTTTAGAAAGAAAACAACCCTTTTTCCTAACGAAGTGCTTGTCAGTTCAAATGGTTTTGTTTGAATAAAAAGGGCCTTCTTTCTCTCTTTTTTTTTTTGCAAATATAAAAAATTATTCCTTTTGCATTCCCCTTTGAGCTTGATAATTTTTTTTCTTTAAACCCTAATCAAAGATCATCCTCCATCCAGGGGCAAGTGAAGTAAAGCTTCAAGATCAGAAGGGGCAAATTCCAAACTAAATTAATAAAAAAAATAGGTTAAAATGTCATATGGCAAATTATAATGATTGATAAAAGTTCAAATTCAAAGTTCAAATTTTTTCATAACAAAAAATGAAGAGAAACATGATGAAGAGAGAAATAAAGAAAAGTAAAGAAAAATAAAAAGTAGAAAAGGATAAAAAAATAAAGATTTGTTTATCTTGAAAGACATATTGGATTCAATTCTTTCTGAAAAGATATGACCATGATTCAGTCACTCTTAAAATACTTAATTTGGGCCTATTTACACTTTCTTTGTAAACTAAGAACCATGTCCTACATTACGTACCCACAAAGTCCATTTTGATTAAACATACCTATTTGAACAGTCAGGCCATTCCTAAGAAGCTCCTTTTAAATTCATCTTTTTAAATAATTTTTGAGCCCTCAAGAATATGATAGGACCATCAATAAAAAAAATGATGTTCTAGGTGAAAACCCGAAAATGCGATCTAGAACAAACTTAAAGGCTTTGGAATTGTTTCTAAACTGATAAAGGTAGCCACCAAAGAAAAAAAATCCTTTCCATGCTAATCCAAAAATAATCCCAAATCTCTAGAAATTTTATGACATCAACAAAATATTGATTCAAATGTCCAAACATTGATTCTTTTCAAAATAACCTTTTAGAACTTTTATACCTTGCCTTAGAAATTGATGCTTGCCAAAAACCTTCCAAATCAACCCATTGAGACTTGGTGTTTATTAGCATTAGTTTAACACCTTTTAGGCTATTTTATTTTAAGACTAAAAGGATGTATAATTTGATTATATACCTTTCAAGGGATTCCTATGAAAAGAACATCCACCTAAATTTGGTTGTGATAAACTAGACCTTGTTGTACCAATTATTTTAAATCAAATTTTAGCATTGCCCATCCCATTTTTGCCTCTAAATTCATTTCATCTTTATTTAAAGATATCCTGAATGGTGGTCATCAATCATAAGAAAGCTTTAACATGATGATAAAGATAGCATATCCATTATCCTTAATATTGAAAAATTCAAGGTTGAAATTGTTTTGAAATTTTCATAGATTTTGATCAAGTAGGTTCTTTCCCGAGTTAGAATAAGAAGGTGATCTTGTTTCTTAAATCCAGGAATTTTGATGAAATATGCACTTCACATAATTTCAATAAAAGTTTGTAAATATGCCTAAAGCATATACTTATTTATTTGCATAAACAATATCTTTGAATTGATGAATACTAATTTAATATTCGATATTTAATGACTTTTCAAAAAAATTAAATAATTTCTAAATTTTTGAAATAAAAATTAGAAAAAAGATTTTGAGGGGAAACATCATGTTATCCTTTAACCTTCAATAGCAAACTACAAGAAAAAAAGAAATCAATAATAGTGACACTCAAATTGATGAGGCCTTGATGACATATAAGAATCCTTATCGTGTATAAAATCTATGGCCTCCTTATGCAAATTTGTGTTAGGTAGATGAGAAAGGTTGTCCTTTTCACATAATCATGTGCTAGGTAGGTGAAAAAAACTTCAAAAAAAATGGCCTTTTCAAGCAATCCTGTGTTAGGTAGATGAAAAAGGCTAGCCTTTTCATGCCATCTTGTGTTACGTAGGTGAAGAAGGCTTTGAAGACAATGGCCTTTTCATGTGATCTTGTGTTAGGTAAATAAAGAAGGCTTTGAAGGAAATGGCATTTTCATGCGATCTTATGTCGGGTAGAAGAGAGAACCTAGCCTTTTCATGCGATCTTGTGTTAGGTAGGTGAAAAAAGCTTACCTTTTTACACGATCTTATATTAAGTAGGTGAAGAAAGTTTTAAAAAGTGGCCTCCTCACGTAATCTTTATTAGGCAGGTGAGAAAAACTAGTCTTTTCACATGATCCTATGTTAGGTAGGTGAAAAAGGCTTTGAAGCAATTGGCTTTTTCATGCGATCCTGTGTTAGGTAGGTGAAAAAGTCTTTTAAAAGCCCAAAAGTAGATGATGGCTTCAGCCTAATTGAAATTGGCACTAACCTTAAGAGAGCTGATAACTTTGTCCTTGTCAAAATTGGCACTAAGCCCAAGAGTAGATGATGGCTTTGGCCTAATTAAAATTGGCACCAAGCCCAAAAGTAGATGATGGCTTTGGTCTAATTAAAATAGGCATGAAGCCTAAGAGTAGATAATGGCTCTGACCTAATCGAAATTGGCACTAAACCTAAAAGCAACTGATGGTGTCCCTATCAAAATTGGCACTAAGCCCAAGAGTAAATGATGGCTTCAACCTAATTAAAATTGGTACCAAGCCCAAGAGTAGGTAATGGCTATGCCATGTCGAAATTGGCACTAAAAGCAAGAATAGATGATGGCTTTGGCCTAATCAAAATTGGCACCAAGCCCGAGAGTAAATGATGGCTATGTCTTGGTCAAAATTATCATTAAGCCTAAAAGTAGATAATGGCCTCGGCCTATTCAAAATTAGTGCCAAGCCCAAGAATAACTGATGGCTCAGTCCCAGTGAAATTGGCATCAAGAAATCTAAAAGCCTGAAGGTAGTTGATGGCTTAGTCCCCATGAAATTGGCACTTAAATGTAATTTTTTTTATAGTTGGTTATATAAATATGTGTAAAAACAATAAACAAAATAAAATATTGATGCAATTAGTTATATATATATGAAAAAAATAATGCAACAGTTGTATATATGTAATACAAAAATTATAAAAAGTCTTATATGATGCGAACAAAATTATGTCCATTCAGTCCTTTTCCTGTCCCTAATTCTCAACAAAGGATAAAATGGGGTAGTTGTTGACACCTAATTTTGTTCAGGCCCTTTACCTGATAGTTCAAAAAACTTCGAGACTAACAACTTAATAGCCACCTGATGCGGGTTGACTTTTTATGGTGAACTAGACATTTTCAAATTTTTTTTACTCCTACCAAAATGATCGCATGTGCACATGATAGAAAAATTACCATTTCAAGGTTAGTAAAGAACAAATCAAGGATAAAAGGCAGATATCCAGGTAAAATAATTAGCTTTTAACTTTATACTTGTGAAATTTTGAAATTTATTTCAGTGGACATCATCATAGTCAAATTTTCCGTTTTAAGGAATTTTTCAAAAATTTTAGTAAAATTTGAAAAGTTGATTGTCATATGTTTTTATCGATACCTGTGCAATATATATGTCAATACTCACTTTGAAAAATAATAAATATTCAGAGAAAATTTTGTATTGGCATTTTTTACCGTGAGGTCTCAAGTTGTCAATTTTGGAACTTAAATTTGAATATTTAACAATATCGCGAGTATCATAGTCGTGAAATATTTTCCAATAAAACTTGTTTTAGATTTCAGCTTTCATCTTTATAAGTTAAATTTTTTATTAATGTGTTGGATAAAATCCATTTTTATAAAATTTGAATACATGTTTAGAATTTTTTTGTTTTAAAGATACAAAATTTTTTACTCCATAAATTTTTTGATAGAATTTTTTTAAGTTTATAATTTTTAAAATTGTTTAAATATTTTTATTAAATTCATATTAAATTAGTTTTTAAAAATTTAATTTATTTTATGAGTTTTACTTTTTTTCTAAATGATAATTTTCTTCTAAAAAGGCCTTTGTTCATAAGATTTTACGAGTTCAGAATTTTTAATAGCCCTTTTTTTGCATATACAATTTTTCAAAGATTCCTTTTTGAATTTTTTGTACGGAAATTTTATGAATTTCATTTTTAATGTGCTAATTTTTTTTTTTTCATTTCATGGGTCTTCAAACCTGTAAATTTTTCTAATAGGCCCAATAAGCCCATTAATTTTTTAAAAAGCCTAATCAACCCATTTTTGTTTCCATCATGTCCAAGAAACTAATTTTGATTAAATTTTTAACTAAATTTGATATGTAAAATTTTATTCTTGGAATACATAATTTTAACTTATTAGAATTTAGTCTTTAATATTTATTTTTGCTCAAATTAAATTCTTTCTCTCTCATGTCTCTAGATGATGATGTCATGCATGATGACACATGCAAAATGAAAAAAATAATTAATTAAAATTTTATCAAAATAGAAAATAAAAAAGTAATAAATAAATAAATGAATAAATTAAATAAAGGAAAGAAAAATGTAGAAATTGGTGGAAGCTCCACCTTTGGCTGATTTGAATCCTCTACAAATAAAGAATGGATTCCTCTGACAAAGCCCAATGTCTTACCAACAAAAACATACAAAAAAATCCTTTACAAATAAAAATCAAGATTTCTACATAATTTTTACACTTTTCAAGGTAAAATCACTTAGAAATTTTTTAGTTTTTGTTACTTTTACTTGTTTTTCTTCATTTTAGTGAGCTTTATGACTACTTGAGCTCATGGATTTTGATCCACGTTGAAAGGCCAACTATGAAAGGTATGATAAAAGTTTCTTGATTTTGTTGTTAAATTTGATTTTGCTAGAATTAGTTTGATTTTCATTGAGATTATTTGTGTTTGTTGGTATATGTATTGTTATTTTCATGCATATATGTTTATGTTATTTTTCTTAATATTTTCATGTTGATTTATATTGATTCATTCATTATTTATTATGTTTTTATGCTTATTTATGCTTGGTAAAAATTATAACATGTATGTATATTAATATTTATGAAATTATGTGATGGAAAAAATAATTTTTTTGCTAAGGAAACATGATGGCTGAATGATATATAGCCTTGGATTCAATTTATTTCTTGATACTTAGGATTATTTTGTAAAGCTTGAAAGTTTTGTAGGCACAAAGATAATTTTTCCAAAATTTTGAAGGCCTTAGAAGGATTCCAAGCTTGGCTGAAACGTTTATGGGCTAGTTTATGATGTTTTTGTTTTTTAGTCTATTTTGTAAATATGAAAATCTTAGGGACTAAATTGCAAAAATAAAAAATTTTGCTTCAAGGCCATCCATGTTTGGCGGATTGCTTGTGGATACTTGTGAAAGTGTTTTCATGTTTATTTTAATTGCATATGTTTTGTGCGTTTTTTATCATTTTGGGGCCATTTTGTAATTTTAGAAAATTTAAAGATTTATTTGCAAAATTGCAAAATTTTTGTTCTAAGGCCATAGATGGTTGGCTAAATGATTCTTATGATTTTTTATATAATTTCCATGATTTTTTGTGATGAATTTTGTGTTTAATTATGTGTTTACTTTGTGTAGGGACTAGATTGGAAAGTTTGCAATGTTTAGGGATCATTTGGAAAAATCTTGTATTTTGGAGTTAATGAAATATTTATGACATTTTAAGAATATTTCTAGCATTCCTATGGTCTTCTAGAGGAGTGAATATATTATTAAACTTTTTGTATTCTGGTTTTTTGGTGGGGGTACGAAATGCGATTTTGAAAAGTTTAGGGAGCTGTTAGCATATTTTGCATTTTAAGTCATTTTTTATGTCTAATTTGCCCACAATAGGTGTAATTGTTATTTCATATTATTTTTGAGTCCTTTAGGGTGCCAGAATATTTTACATCGAAGGTAGACTGTAAAGACATTTTAGTAACTTATATTAGAACCAAGTCTCATACGATCATCGGATACTTACATTGAAGGTGTATAGTAGGAATAGGTTTGTTTGTCTATAAAGTTTTAGAATCTTTTAAGGTATCGAAATACTTTATGTCAAAGGTACTTCATAGGGATATTTTAATAATTTATTTTAGAATTAAGTCTTTTATAGTCACTGAGATACTTATATGTTGAAGGTGTACACTATGAATAGGTTCACTTTTCTATGAAGTTATCAAGTCCTTTAGAGAATTGGGATATTTCTATGTCGAAGGTACACCTTATAGGCATTTTAGTAATTTGCCCTAGAACCAAGTCTTTATGACCATCGAGATACTTCTATGTTGAAGGTGGATAATAGGGAAAGGTTTATCCTTTTATGAAGTTATCAAGTTCATTAGGTTACCGAGATACTTATCTATCGAAGATATAACTTAGGAACATTTCATTAATTTATTTTTAGACCAAGTCCTTTAGGGTTATTGAGATACTTTTAGGTCAAAGGTGTGCTTTAGGGGACATGTTGATTGAATTAACCAAATTAAGATCCGTAAAGTTGAATTTAATATATATCATTTAAATTGGGTCTTAAGGAATTTTTATATTATTGCTTAAATAAAATTAGAATTTTTAAATTAAGGCAATATCTTTGAATTAAAATAGTACCTAGAATTTATGCTAGTCTATGAGAGGGATTCTACAGATTATTTTAATAATAAGATATCTTTTTAGAAAAAAATAAAAATTGAGGTTTTTCAAATTAAAAAAAAAAAACCTTTTGTATTCTTCCAGCTCTCCAGTGGGGCACAAAAGATATTTTGATTCTTAAAGTCATTCGTATTCTATCAGCTTTCCAGTGAGGTATGAAAGAGAATGATAAAAACCTTCATGTTGTTTTGGTTTTCCAGAAAGGTGAGAAAGATATTTTGATTTTTAAAAATATTAAAAGTATGATTTTCTTATATAGAATAATAAATTTATTTTATGAAAATTTTGACATGTGAGAGTTATAATTAAATATCAAATATTGAAATTGAATAAAAATCAAAATTTATGTTAACACATGATTAATAAGGTACCGATTACTAGGCATTATAAGAAGGATCATACCTTGCTTGTGATTGTAACAGACTTATAGACCTTTTTTTCATGATCTTTAGTATTTTTCATAGATCTTAATTTTGTTTTAAAGGTTTAGTAATCCTTGAAATACAAAATTCGATAGGTAACTAATCTCACCTAACAAATAGATTGGTGGTGACTCCAAAATAAATAGTCATTTTATAACAACTATTTAGGGTTAAGTTGAGTGAGTGATTATCTTCACAATTCAATCCCCAAACATGAAGAATAAAGAATAATTAAATAATAATTAAATGGACCCCACAAATAAAGAATAATGATATTTAGATATATAGATACACACGTCATTTTAAGTCAGGCTGGTCAAGATTCATATCCGGGATACATTGCGAGATTGGACTTCCATCCAAGTGGTATCAAAGCCTAGGGTTTGTAAATTAAATGTGCTTTTTCATGTCAATTTTTGGTGATAATCAATCTATTGATTTGTGTATTGATTTGGTGATTTTGAGTTTTGGTAAAATTCTTGAAAATTTGTTTTTCATTTTTATAAAATCTAGACTACATTTAATTTTGGGCTTTAATCATGTTTTAAAGTGTTTAAATTATTGATTAAAATTGTTTAATTTAATTTGGTTAAATTCCTAAGATGTTTAAGCTTTCTAGATCATTTCGATGTTGTTTTGAGCCATTACATTGGCTGAAAATTTTAGAAAATTTTTGTATCTAATTTTCAATTTTGCAGCATGTTAAATCATGTTTATTTCAATATTAATTAGTTTAAAATATGTTTTTGCTAATTAAATTAATGATGCAGTCATCTGTCAACATTTTAATGCTGAGTAGCACTAGTTTGGCTGCATTTTTAGTGTTTTGATAGAGTTGAAAATTTCAAAAATTTTTAGCAACCATAGCTACAAATTTTTCCATGATTTTCTGCCATGAAATTGTCATTAATTGTTCATAATGCTTGCTAGAAAATTTTGTTAAAATTAGAGTTGAAAATGTTTCAATTCTGAGTGATATCAGGGTGCATGTACCATGTAGCACTTAGACTTTCTTCCTGAGACCTTGATTGCTGCATCCATGACTTGCTGCAATTTTTTAGAATTTCAGTGGGAGGAAGTCACTAGTAATTGACTTGAATTAGGATGGCTTATGAAAGCAATGTGTAAAGGCAAATCCTAGTAAGACTAAGACTCATATTTGCAGTAATTTCTTCAAGAAATTGAGAAAGTTTAATCCAATGTGGATTCTTGTATTTGAAGTCCGATATAATTAGATCAAGATAATCTAAAATTATAAAAAAATAGAATTTTGCTAAAAGTTGGTGAAGTTGGCGCAATAGGAGACCTCCTTGAGAGTTTGTGCTCCATCAAAATTTCTAATTATCTTCAAACACTTGATTATCCACTTGTAATAATAATCTTAAAATGTTCTAGACATGGATTAGATAGCGTAATAAACATGAAACGAAGCCTAATTAAATTGTTTAATTAGATAATATGTAATTTAAATAATTCCAATTAGTATTTGTTTTAATGAGATTAGAATAAATGTTAATCATCTTATTTAAATTAAATATAGATCAATTAATAAAACTTCAAAAACTTTCCTAAATGGTTTAGAAAATATTACATGTTAAATGGTTTGTACAAATTAAAACAAAGTTAACTAAAAGTTAGATAATGTCCTAATTGAGCAAAAAACCTATAAGTTAGGTAATGTCGTGATGTCTTAAAATGTTGTTTTTGAAAAAAAAAAAAGTTTCCTAAATTGCTTAGAAAATATTGCATGCTAAATGATTTGTCCAAATTAAGACAAAGTTATCTAAAAGCTAGATAATGTCCTAATTAAGACAAGCCACCTAAAGTTTAAATAGTGTCCAATTTAAGACAAGCTCCTTAACAATTAGAAATTTAATTAAAAATGATTTGATTAAGAACCAGAATTACTAAAATAATTTGATAAATCATCTCAAATTGTTTGAAGAAGTTTATGTTAATGACACATAAGATCACCAAGTGATATTGGCTATGCTTATTTAATTTCCTACTTATAATATGATTATGTTAGCATGTGGACGATTATGCACTAGACTTTAGTATAATTAGGTTGTAAAAAGTTAAATTTTTCTTTTCGTATTTATTTTATAAATAGGATCTATGAACCTTACCTTCTCTTTTAATTATAGGTTGTAAATTCTTTTCTCACCTAACTCCCTTGAATATAACTCGAGGTTTTTTACAATAATATGTTACAGTTACATAGGACTTGTAGATTTAGGATTAAGATAAGATTATAATTTATGTAAATCCAAGATGCAAAGAAGATGGTGCCAAGAAGAAAAACTAAAGAGATAATCATCAAGACTTGCAAAGACCTTGGGTGATATCCCTAGGAATTTGAATAACTAGTTTCCTAATAGCTCAAGGAAACTAAAAAGATAAAGTCTATAATCACAATAGGTTGCATATGTTAGATTTATTTTTGAATTTATATGTGCATGATATATAATTGAAAAAATGTATACATGCTAATTAAACAAAGCAATGAGACATAGTAAAATGATATAAATCCCTCGTAAAATATTGAGTCCAAGCCTAAGCATGATAGTTTACCTTCCATTATTCATAACAAGATACTTGAGTTCATTATCATAAGATTTTTTGATTGATTCTAGGTCAAATTATGATTTGAACTACTTGAATTATGTATAATGGGTCTTATTGAACTGTTGTCATGATGTTTGGATGTTTACAAACTTGATTGCATGATGTTAAAGGTAGTGATTAGCAAATTGCATACGGTGTATTTAGGCAAAAAGTTGCAACCTAATTGATCTAGGAGTTACATAGAGATGCAATTGGTAAGCTAAGTTACCAACTCAATTAGTTCTTGCATGGCTTGTTACATTACTTAAGGTTATTTAAGGATGAAGTCAGTCCTAGCTCATTAAGAAGATTCAAACATTGAACTTTTTGGATTATGATTGAGGGCTGTAATTTCGATGAAATAATGAAGACAATCATTAAGTTGTAAAACCTTACTTACCGATTGAAATTGCAAATTATTAACTACAAAATGTTTTGATTTATAATTGATATAAACACAACAAGGTCAATAAACTATTACTACATAGTGTTAATAAGTTTTAAAGCGCTAGACTCAATTGACTAGTCTCATATTATTAAGATTGTCTTAGTATTACTTGAAAGGCATATCCAAGAATAGCCCAGTAGGTTAGGGGTAGTCTAGTAAGTTCATATTGATGATCATGATCAAGCCAAATTATAATGATGACTAATATGACACTTGAACTCATAAAGGAGCAAGTGGGTATTTAAGCTCATGAAATCATCTGAAACCTTAAAGCATTGTTTTATAAGGATAATCATAATGATAGGTTCAACATCCTTAAAGAATTATTCCTAGGCAAGATGGCAGAAGGTAGCCTAATTAGGCTTTATGTGATGGGATGTATTTCAAGATTTAAGCACTTTAGATGGGTCATGGATCATGATCCATGCATTGCCCATATACTTTTTTTGAGGAAAAATAAGGGAGATGATAAGGGGATATGCCAATGCTATGGATAGCTGGTTAATAGAGTAAAGATTGTAAGGAATAATTTGATATAATAAAAAATAGAAATCTTACAAAAGTTTTCATGTAAGATACATATTGATATTAATTCATTTCTTTTCATATATGATACCTAGAAGTTGGTACCCAAATATGTATAATATAAAGGCCCAAATGATAGGAGTAGTGAAGATGGCTATAAGAATTGGCAACCTTGTTGTTATTGATCAAAACTTGCTTTCTTGAATAATATTTTTGAATATAATCATCATTCATTCATAGACATTAAATGCTTATTTTGGCATTCACATGCAAATTGAGGATGATTACTAGCATTAATTGCAGTATTTGGAATAAATCCTCATTGAATAAATCATTAATTATAGAATTTGTTCTATTGCGGTCACATTATTCTTATTTGTATAACTTGCAATTATATTGAGCATACTAAACACCTTGAGACTTATGGGATTCAAAAATAGTTTTCGAATCTAGTTTCTTTTGAATCTATAAATCTAGGATTTAGTGGGAGGCATTTATGATTTTTTAAAAGCTAAATACCATAATTTGACTTAGTGATAAATAGCCATGATGTTAAAAATGCAATTATTTGGGAAGTGTTTCAAATTAGAGAGGATTGCATGTTTATATCCTAAAGGTCATAATAAACTCTTTTGTTTAGGCTTAAAAAATAGTTACATTTTTATCATTAGTTTAAAAGCTAATAAAAGATTCCTATAGTATTTAAAGTAACAACTGAGCTATATGACTAGAGTCTGGGTCTTATTGTGATCCAAATAATTAATGACTTTGATAAGATTATCATGAATATAACCAAAGCATATCCTCACAATTGTACTAGAGGTTTGTCTAAGTTAAGACATAATTATTACTTGAAATAGTTGGATATTAGATGTGTTAGCGATTGGCCTAATGCAAGTGGAAGATATTAGTAAATGCTCTAAAGCCAATGAACTTGGATGAGGCATATATCAGCTAATAATGCAAGCCTACCACTTTATTGATACAAGGCTATCCTTCTTGTTTGTAGTATGACTGATAATCATAAATTACTAATTGGATGAAGCTTATTGAACATATTTGGCCTTATAAAAGAATTGTAATGAGTTACAATTGTAATATCCTTACACATCAAAGTTATGTTCATAAAACTATTCCTAGTCATTGTTTTGCCAAGGTGGGGGCATCGGCAATGCTCAAAGACTAACCTATGTTATGTCTTTTTACTTGTAAAGTAAGTGATCAATTTAATAAGCTAAAGTATATGAGATATTTGGGATGGCGTGTGGTGCTTGTTTTATGAAAATAAGTTAAGTAAACATGGCCTATGTGACAACTCCATTTAAAGTTATCACTCAAGTGTCTATGGAAATGTTTTCATGCACCAATGATGTAACTAGCCCTCTGACTTGTGATACCAAGTCATCTTGTATGGGGAGTCTTATGCTTATAGATCATCAAGAATAGGTCCACAATAAAGAGATCCTATGGTAGGATTTTAGTTATGACATGAAGCATACGAAGATGAATGAATGATATATAGAGGATTCTCCACTCCAAGTGACGTCAAAGACATATCTTATTTGTTCTTGGCTTTGGTTAACTTGATAAAGTAGTTGGCTAATGCATGATGAATTTAGGAGAAATTGTTTATCTAAATTAATAAGGTTAAGCATATGTTGCAAGAACTGATATGGATTGATACATGAGTACACATTGCACTATGCTCAAGGTCTTTTTGGGATATTTGGTGAAGGGATCGAATTACACTACAAGGTTGGTTATTGAAAATTTTTTTTCGAGATCATATTAACTCTTTAACGTTCAAGTAGTCATTTAGGCTTCCTTTCTATTAAGTCTTATTAATAAAAAACAACTAATCATGATGAATTTCATCTCTAGTGTCTCATTTTTACTTTTTATCCAATTTTCAAAGCCTTTTTGGACATATTTTGCTTATATTATTCTATTATCATCTTTTTAAGAGTCTAGATGGAAATGACATGGATGGGTTAGTAACCCACTCTTGATTTATAAATATAATCAATGAGATTAATTATATTATTGCCAACTTTTTGGGGAACTTAATGGATCACACATAATAAGATGATCTGTTAGATTGAATCTGGGATTTAATTATGAATTAATTAAATAAAAGGAAAACATGGAAAATTTAATTGAATTAGTTCAATTAAGTATTATTAAAGACATAAATTAGATTTATGAAATCTAATTAGAGATATCTTAATGTGGCAGTAAAGATAAGAATGTCTTATCGTGATCATGTCTAATAATAGGCATGTCAATAGAGATATCTTGGTTCCAGATACTAATTTTGGTAAATTAAATAATTATTTGATAATTTTTAATATTATTTACATAATATAAAATTGTTTTTCTTAGGTGAGGAATTTAATTAAAAACTAAATATTCTTGCATGTAAATAGGGGTTGGACCAAAAGTTCTAATTATTAAGTTAAATAGGCCTTGTTTTGAATAAATCCTATTGGACTTAATATAAGTTAAGCACAACATTAGTAGGCATCACTGGCATTCGATTATGCCAAGATATTAAACAGTGAATTCTTCTTAAATAAATAAGGTAAAAGAGTTTCACCTGGATTATTAGGAAAGCATCACTTATGGTGCTATTATTAGGCTTGGTTGACCTATTAATTAAGCCTAACCTAACTTTAGATGTATAAATATACATCTATAAGAGTTTTTGGGTGGCTTTACACTTTTTGGATATTAAAGAACCTTAGATGCTATATCCCTAAATATCTAAGCCAGGATTGTTGCAATTTTGTTTAGCCTACATCGACGTTACATCATTTGCTCTTTCGATGATCTAGAATCATTCTTGATCCCGCAAAAAAGTGAGAAAACTTGTATCCTGCACTTTTAAGTGTAGATGATGTTAATAAGAGGCAAGAAACCATGATTGCCACATCTTTTTAGCCTCGTTAAAGTGCGATCTTATATCCCTACAACTTTCTAGAACTATTCTTAGTTGTGTTTGAGAGAAAGTAGCTCTATCCTACCTTTTGGTTAAGGCTCCTCAAGCATTCTAGCTAGCATCGGAGAACAACTAGATCTTCATGAAGGCTTCAATAGCCATCTGTGTGGATACCATTAGAAACCGAACGTTTGTGTTGGTTGTGGCTTCAAAAGAGAGATCAAACTAACCAAGCCATGGCAATGATCATGCAGAGATTGGCACACTCAGGGTTACAAATCTCTGCGGAGGTAAAATCTCTATACAATATGTGTTTTAAATTTTGCCAAAATTGACTATATGTATATCTGAGCCTAAAATCATGAGGAAATCCCAGTATATCTCTGTTTATTTTCCACTGCACATGTTTAATTTGATTAAATATTTTATGTTTATTTCATAAGCAAGGGTTCGAACTTCCTTTCAAGTAAAAACATGAAAAGGATTATTTTTAACATATGATTAGAGTATATTTCTATTTCTCTATTCCAAATCTTCCAATTTATTAGTGGAAGAGTAATATGTTAATGTAAAATTTTTGTTTGTTTAAGAATTATTGGCAATGTTTCTTAATTTTTAACATCTGTAAAATTTTAATAAAAAATCACTCCTGAGTTAGAGTGACACCAATAATAAGCTGTCCAAAGTGGACCAACTAACTTCCTTAAAAAACTCGACACCCTAACAAGACTGAAAATCTTCCCAAATTAAAATAATCCAAAGTGTACCAAATTTCATCTTTTGTGAAAATATCATTTAAGGAAGAGTCATCTAAAATGAACATGCTTTGATAAACTGTAATATGATGTCTTTTTAAGTTTCATACAGAGATTTGTTCTTACTCTCAAGCACTAATAAAGTATAAAAAATGATTAAAAAATAATCATTTTAACTAGATTTGACAAATCCCTAACGTGGGTGAAAATAAAATTAAAGTAATTGCAAAAAATGTGTTCTAAAATGAAAGAGAAAGTCATATGATGAAAACGAGGTAGCTTTTTTCTTTATAAAAGTCAATATGTTTTTTTTTTTTAGTTTGTTTTATATATGGTGAAATAAACTTGCGTTTTTAAGAGATATGGGAAGTTACTTAGTAAAAATAACAATTTTTTTTAAAGGCGGGTAGTTTTTTTAAAAAAATTTTTTTTATAAAAAATAAAGATATTATTATCTTTATATTTATTTTTTATTATAATTTTACTTTGGTTTTATGTCAATTTTCTAATTAAGTTAATTGATTTGTAATATCAAACTCAATTAAAGTTTTTGAAATAGTTGAGATTTGCTTTTCTTTACCAAACCAAAATATTAAAGTAGTATTATATCGATGGATATATTATTTTTGTTTTAAAAATAGTATATATTGATAAAGGTGTGATTTGACATACTTTTTTCATTGGTATTTTCAAATAAGATATATTATATACAGATGCAAATATACTTTTATAATATATATATGTTTATAGGAAAATATAAATTTTAAAATTATATATATTTGATATCTAAAATTTTAAAACATCAAATAAATAAATATAAAAATATAAAAATATTAATTAAATTATTATGAAAAAAAATAAAAATATCAAGATGAACAATTAGATATTGATTTATTTTTAAATCTTATAAAAAAAATATTGGTCTTTAAAATCAAATACGTGAATTTTGCAAGGGCGCGATTTTAAAATCAAATTACAGTTATCTCTGTGATCGCACGTTAGCAGTGTTCTTATTTTTAGCATTTTTTCTTTTTTGAATTCTGAATTTTGTAGAAATACACTTGCTGTACATAGAGCATAAGCTAGCCAAATAGCATACCAAGTTATGATGGAGTAGCTTAGTGTTACTTCTGGATTGTTGAAATAACATTCAATTATCTAAAAAAAATAAATAATTGGATTTTTTAAAAAAAAATTAAAATTTTGTATTAATTTGCATATATTGATATTGACTAATATTGACTGATATAGATCATTTCAATCAATATATGTTAGTAAAAAATTTAAAATGATATAATATATTATTTTATTTTATCTTAAAATCGATATATGCTGATTGGTATCGATATAATATTTATCACACTAAGATAAATACCAAAGAATAGTAACAATTCAAAAAATTTCATGGTAAAATAATTGTCGTAATAATACAATCATTGATCTTGTGCATGTATAGTCCTTGTATTATTTTATCGGCAGAGAATAAAACAAATATAAGATGAATTTATACATAATAAATGAAATTACATATTTTGTCATACTCGAAATGTTAACATGTTACAAAATTAAAACAAATTAATAACTTATGTTATAGTTATTTTTTAAAATTAATATTTTTTAAAAAATTATACTTAAGTTCAGATCATTTTAAGTTAATTATTTGGATTATTTTAAATAATTTTTTTAATTTAAATTAGAATCGACAGATTTAAAGGAAACCAATAATGAGGCCATGGTAGGAAAAATAAAATTGTTCTCGTTAGAAAATTATAAAGAGAAATGTAGATGTTGTTTGTGGCTTATCTCTTCTGATGAAGGTATTCAACATTTCATCGTGAAATGCCTTACTTGAAAGAACATTGACTCTTCTAATATTTTACATAATTAAGATTACATCCTTAACAGTGTCTCTTATTCATTTCATACCGCTAAGGCAATTCCAAGTTGGCAATAATGACTCAGAATAAGTATGTACTGCTTTACTTTATAAAATTGATCTAAAATAGAGAGTATACACATTTTACATGATGGATTACGTTTAATATATGATGGATTAACTTTAAAACTATTATTGTGGGCTTTTTTATGTAAATAATATATATATATTTTTTATTTACGAAAATAGGTCAGAATCAGATTATTTACCGAAATAG